>APFE030824093.1:0-39569 GCA_000404065.3 Pinus taeda | reverse complement strand
TTGAAGGCCCTCTGTTTATTAGATAAACAACAGTATCTACAGCATCTGCCCAAAACTGTAAAGGTAATCCTGCATGCAATCTCATGCACCTTGCACGCTCCATGATTGTCCTGTTCATCCTTTCTGACACACCATTTTCTTATGGTGTTCTTGGAACTGTCTTCTCTCTACGAATTCCATGCTCTGAACAGTACCTATGAAACTCTTTGCTGCAATATTCACCTCCATTGTCTGATCTAAGACACTTCAATTTCTTTCCTGTCTCAATCTCAACCAAAGCTTTCCATTTCTTGAAAGTATCAAATACATCAGATTTATTCTTAATACAATAAATCCAAGTTTTTCTAGTTGCATCATCAATAAAAGTAAAATAATAATGAGAGCCACTGAGAGATGATACCTAAGCAGGTCCCCATACATCTGTATGCACAAGCTCCAATTTTTCATTCTTCTTTTCTTTCCAACTCTGAGAAATCTGACTCTCTTCTGTTTTCCATAAATGCAATTCTCACAGAAGTCCAAATCAACATTCTTCAAACCCGGCAACAAATTCCTTGAGTGAAGAATCTTCATCCCTTTTTCACTCATGTGTCCAAGCCTATGATGCCATAATGCTGCATCTGCTCCTTTGGAAGTTAAAGCATTAACAGAGTTAGAAATGCCATTGCATAAATACAATGTACCAACCTTTTCGCCTTTTGCTATTACCAGGGCTCCTTTCGTGACCTTCCAAGTTTTATCTGTGAAAGTTGTCACACAACCTTCACCGCCTAACTGCCCTGTTGAAATCAGATTTTTCTTTAGATCTGGGACATGCCTTACCTCCTTTAGTAGCCATTGGTTTCCATTCTTTTGTTTTACAAGAACCTTACCCATTCCAACAATTTTATAGGGTTTATCATCACCCAAACGAACTTGTCCAAAATCTCCTTGAACATAGCCATGAAAGTATTTCTTATCAGTGTGGCATGGAATGAGGCCCTTGAATCTACCGCCCAGGAATCGGTAATATTTTCAAAAGAAAGAATCAAAGCATCTTGTAACACCTCACCTGTCACATTTGCTTCATGATTGTTTTCTTGCTGTGAATCTCCTTCTTTTCCCTTCCGAGATCTACAGTCTTTCTTTAGGTGTCCTTTCTTTCCGCATTTCCAGCACACTATCCCCGATCTGGACTTGGATCTGCCTTTCCTTGATTTACTGCGATATCCTGAGCTCTTTCCTCTTTCCATTTTTCTTCCTCTAGACTCTGCACTCAAAGCATTTCCCGATGTCTCACCGGAGCTTTTCCGTCGCATTTCCTCGCTAAGGATAGCACCGACAACATCATCAAACTTTAAAGTACTAGATCCAGAAACGGAGTTACTAATGGCCATTACCAAACCATTCCAACTTTCTGGTAATGAGCACAAGAATAACAAAGCTCTAACTTCATCATCAAAGTTTACCCTACAGAACATAACTGACTTGTAACAGTATTAAAATCATTTAAATGATCTGCAACAGATCCACCTTCCGACATCTTCATATTAAATAACTGTTTCATAAGAAATACCTTTTTTGAGGCCGAGGGTTTTTCATATAGTTTCTCCAACGCCTTAATCAAACCCTCTGTCGTTGTTTCCTTCGAAATGTTGAAGGCAACCGACGCTGCGAGGCACAACCGTATTGTTCCGAGTGCCTTTCTATCGAGAAGGTTCCATTCTTCATCCATCATACCCGTCGGCATCTTTGTTTTCTCGCCCAATGGTAGGTATAGATCTTTCTGATACAAATAATCTTCCATCTGCATCTTCCACAGCGAGAAGTTTTGGTCGTTAAATTTCTTGACCCTAAACTTACCATCTTCCACCATTGCTCCCACTCGAACGAGGAACCCTTCTTTCCTATGAGTTTATCAACCAAATAGACCTTCAGCTCTGATACCAGTTGCTAGAAAATTATATATTACGGAGCAATGGAACACATAAAATATTGCAGAAATATAAACAAAGAAAACACATAAAACAAGAGAGACACAGATATACGTGGTTCACCCAGTTTGGGCTACGTCCACCTCGAATAGCCAGTCCTTCCTTTCTATTATCCAGCAAAATGAAGAGACACAACCTAGAGCAAAGCCGCTGTAATATCCTCTGTTTTCTCTCACAGTCTCACCTCTCTGTTTCTCGCTCATGCAGAATACACATCTATCACCGCCTCAAATACAATGCCCTCATACAAAGAGAGGGGGTTGCCTTCTAGGGCAAAAAACCCTAAACTAAACATAAGTTCTACCGTCGGATCGTCCGCCTAATGAACGACTCAGATTGACTAGAAATTAGTATACTTTTACAAGGAAAATTTACATCTGTTTTTAGCTTCGGGGGCGCTGCCCCCGAGCCCCCGGACCCCCTAGCTGGGGGGGATCGGCCCCCCCGCGTGGAGGGGTGTACAAAACTTCCTGGGGTATACATCCGGCTGAAACAAAGACCTCTGAACAATCATGCTCCACACACAATAGTAATGAACTTGTAGAATCATCTAATAAAACCCTGGTAAATATTATTAAGAAATTACTGGAAGATAACAAAAAGACATGGAACAAGAAGTTAGTCAATGTCTTATGGGCAGATAGAATGACTACCAAGAAGTCCATTGGCACATCTCCCTACCAGTTAGTATATGGGACGGATGTAGTTTTTCCATCATATTTGGGAGTGCCAGTGATGAAGATCATCCAGGAATTACAGGAGGAACCAAATGATATTCAGAGAAGAATAAATCAAACCATACACCTGTAGCAAACCAAAGAAGAAGTATATGCGAAATCACAGGTAATCCAAGACAAAATCAAGAAGGTTTTGATAAAAAGACTAAAGCAGATGATTTTTACATAGGAGATAAAGTCCTTAAGTGGGATGGAAATTTTTATTTTTTGTGGCAAGGGCCTTATGTCATTTATGGTTATAGGGGAAACAACACATTTTTCTTGAGAGAGAGAGAGATGTATCCGATCTACTAGGAGGACCTGTTAATGGTAGGATGCTGAAGCATTATTTTTCCACTGACTAATAATAGTTCACTTTACTTTGTATCATTGTAAATAACATTGCAGAGTGTAGATTGGATTGGATGGTAATCTTTTGAAGTTGAAGCCCAAAGAGAAGGGCCTTAGCTTTGAAGGATTCACTATCATAAGCATCAATGAAGAAGAATCACATAAGGATAGTTTACAAAGTAACTTCAGTCACAATTCAAAGGCTACTGGTATTTATAGTTCTTGACATTTAACCAAGAAATGCAATCTCTATGTGGAGCCACTGTTAGAGTCCTATAGTGATAGGATTCATCATTTTGAATTGGTTGAGGTTAAGTCTTGTAATATTGCACACACCTTTGATTTTTTTAAATGTTTTCCTATTAAAATTAAAAAATGTAAAGAGGGTATGTCCTAAAATAAATATCAATGGATAAAAAGAAATAAGAAAAGACAAAAAAAATGAAAAAGAACCCCAAACAAAAATAGATCATGTAAGTGTGCAAGTCCAAGTGCCATTACTTTTTACTTTACTGTCCAAATAATGGTTGTGTGCAACTTGTCATACATGCCACAACCCATGATAGTCAAACTGTTTAATCTTGACTACTTCATTCTTTCAATTTCATGTTTATAGTGAGAGAATAAATATCTAGCCAAACGATTCAATCTTGGTAGATTACTAGATAGGTAGAGAAATAAAAGGACCTCATCATTTTAATCTGAGCCCTTAGAAGGTATAAGGCTAGAAGTAGATAACTTGTTTCATAAAAGAAAAAGGAAAGAAAACCTTTTCTAGCTTAAGTGCACCCAATAAAGTGAAGAGAAAATGTTAGGGTAAGTAAAAGGGTAAGTAGAAGAAAGGTTGCAGAAATAAAAGCTATTTGAGGCATAAACACATATATCATGTTTAATCATGTGTTTCAGTATGTAGGAGCAGTTGTGAAAGAAAAATGATGCTCATAAGTTCATTTGGTTAACTTCCTCTATTCCAGTTCACCCCTCACTACATACTTACTAATTTCCCCTTTACCACTTCATTTCTTATGTAAACCCCTTTTCCCTTCATTTTCACCCTTCCCCCTTGGTTTCACACATTCCCTTGGAAATTACCATCCAAATCCATTCCCCTACCCAAAAAACTCCTTTTCCCTAGTGTGAAACCCTTTTTCCATACAAAAAAATCATTTTCCCTTTGTTAATTTCCCTAACAACCCCAAAAAACACACTAAAACCTCTTATCCTAACAATTATTACCCCCCCCCCACATTACTTTACTAACCCCACCAATTCACTTTTCCCCGTTATACTCCATAAACCCGCATTAGAGTTTAATACCACAATTATACATTAATTAATTACACTAAACGTAATTAACCCTTGGGCCCCGCTAATATTTGCCCCCATCTCTCGCCATGCATCTTCGCCACGTGATCATTGTTGGATCTTCCACCCCCAGATCCTACGAACCTCGCCCATATTGCACCCATTCATCTCCCGATCTTTACCTACTTGAGAGCACGTGATATGGGCGGTAATGCTCGATCCCCCTTGGGTTACGTGGCGGCACTGTGTTAAGTCACATGCTCTTGGGAAAATACCACCCATAGCTCAAAAGTGGTGCTATGGCCCCCAAAACCACTTCCCTACCAAAAGCAGAAAACCACTCACTATTCACTAATCTAATCTCACGCAAATTTCTAATTGTTCCCAATTAAAAGACCGCAGACCCCCAGTTTCACTCTTTTCGCTCATTTTCTCTACGAAATTGTCCTAAGCTTTCCTGTGCCACTGAGCTTGTGTAGACGGTTCTAACCATCAATTGCGTCCCAAACATGCTCTCAAAGCTCATTTCAACCCTCCAATGAATGACTGAAGCCACAGAACCCTCTGCAACCACCATTCAAAACCAATTTGCATATTGAACCATAAATTCCAAGTACTTCAACAATAAACCAAAATGACCCTCTCTGTTAAAAATGTACATTGAATTCAAAAAATAATTAACTGAATTTAATTTATTTCCCTTTGAATTGACAGTATTTCCCCCTAAAATACCAAAACTCCTATCCTGCAAACTTCCAATACCCTATATCTAAACCAGATACATTCAGACTTCATTTCCACAAGCTGTATAAGCCCAATTCCCACATTTTATCACAAACATGGCTGCTTAGACCTCTTTGGATGTCATACCGGTCTCAACCCCTCACCTAGACATTGACCATTTGACCCTGGTAGACAGAGATTTCCAAATCAAAGACATTGCTAATCCAGGCCACCTTTTGAGAATCCATTACTGGAGTAAGGATAGGTTCCTAAACCATGCTGATGACATCAACCTTTGGGAATCCAATTTTCCCAAGTATACATTCCCAAAATTTCACCCATTCCCAGACATTGTACATTTTTGTCATGCCTATTATGTTCGAAGCCAAAGGGCTATTGAGGTACCAAACCATGGGTTATTATTCACCATTACTACTAAATCCATCAACTAGATGCTGCAAATCTAGCCTAGTCCTAATCTGACTCCTTTGTCCATTGGAAACCTATTGGACCTATACATCACATTGGACCCAGTCAAAATCAAACAAATTTTCTAGAATTTCATCATTGAGGAATGACATACTCCTACAAACATTCCACCCTATGCTGCCACTATTTTTTTAGAGACTTGTAAGAGAATAATCACCACGCTCTCATGCATCCTAGGATACACATCAGTTGAGCATGTGGATGAGGTCATCATGGCCTTCCTGTCCATTTTCACTCTAGGAAAGCCTCCTGCTATTATGTATGATTATGCTCAGTTCATTGTAGATAGAATGCATGAACAGTTCACTAGACTACCCACTGAAAGAGTTTTGAAATACTCTTCAGTGTTGTTTCATATGTTCTTGTATTACCAAACAGATAAGTTCCCTTTGAGGATACAAAAATTGGACACGAAGGGAAAGGAGAGATCAGTCATCTACTGGAGACCCTTGGTCCATAAGTTTTGCACATCATTCACCTAGAAAGACTTCATAGACTCTTTTGTATACCTAGTCATGAACATGCTGACTTCTAAGACAGCCTAGAATCAGCCCAGAGATCAAGAGAGTACTGCAATTGGCCAAGAATAGCAAGGTGGGAGATTGGTACTTGTACCAAAACCACACTGAGATCAATATTTATCGCTGTGAGCTAGCCCCCTATAAGTTTCCCAAATACTTCCCTATGAGGATATTTTCTCTTGAGTACTTCAGACAAATCATCAGCTCTGATGAGATCCACTTCCTCACTTATAGGAAGAAAACACAGTTCAAATTGAAGAACAAAATGGGCCCATTCATTTGCAACAACAGAGAGGCTGGACCAAAGGCCGACAAGTTACTTCAACAAGTGAAATTCAGAAATAGTTTCATGTGGCACTATTACCCTCATGGGGTCATAAACAAGCTCAGACTCAGGGTCAAGTTGGGAACATACATCCACCACCCAAGACCTGACATTCAACAATTTTCTAACCAGGATGAGTGGGTGAAGATCACCTTGATTGACATGGAAAACACTGTTGTGGATGTAGAGAACACACTTATTGATTTGGAAAGACAATTTGATCAAAACTCTTTCCTGCAAGTTTGAGAACAAGGGAAGCCAATGAACATTACTCCTGTCATACAGACTCTACTAAATGAGGAGAAGAATCCTAAGAGGAGCAAGGATGGGGCATCTAGCTCTACCATGGAGACTACTGATGAGCTGGTTGAGCCAAGAAAGAGGCCCAAGTTGAATCCTATCTTTGAACGGGAGGATAACATTACATCAGAGGAAATAATTGACATTGAGGAAATGGGACAAAAAGGTGGAGGATCAACTACATTAGAGGAAACGCAACAACCCTCAACATCCAACACACAGTTGATAGATAGAGAATAAAGTATGGAGATTTCTTCCTATGTTAGGCCAGCTGACAAGGAAAAGGATATCAAAGATATATTTAAAGAGATAAAGATGAGGAATGAGAGACTGAAGGTAGAGACATATGCCCAATACCTCAATCTCACACCACTAAACCAGAATAGACTGATGTCAGCCTTTGACATCAAAGAAGGAAAAATGTAGGTCTCATTTTTGCAACCTACTGTACGACAACCGAAGACCTCAACAGACTACAAGAAGACAAATTTTGAGGTCTTTGCTAGGGATGTTCATCCCATTGATCAAATAGAGTTTCACAAGTAGGCTGGAGAAATGTTCTACTCCACCATCACAATAAAGGCCATGGCTGCTTACAAGCTGCAGGATTCATTGGACAATGTAACAACTCAATGCAAGTTGGAGAAAGCCTCCTCATAGGCTAAACACACTAGGATAAAGTCCTTGGAGGACTTGGTTATTGAATTGGGCCATGACCCAAGTGATACTAAGGCCACAAAGAAACTAATATAAAAGAAGAATGAGGACATAGCAGCCCTCAATAAACCACTCAAGTTGCCTCATTTGTAGTACCCACAGACAAAGGAAGTTCTAGAAAGCCAGACCAATCATGAGGAAATGATGGACTTAGTGCTACAACTAAATGAACAGTTAAAGGAGATGCAGAAGGAGTTGGATGAATTGGTCCAGTTCAAGCAAGCTAGTATTGATAATGCTCCTGCAATTGCCATTCCAAAAGTGACCACAGTTGTACATTCTACTTTGGCAGCAGCATTAGCTCCCACTGCTCGAATGGCCACTACACTATCGACATCTATGCCGAATACATCAACAACAGAATCAACAACAACAGACTCCACAAGTGAAGAAACAAATAGGCTAGTCAAAGCAATGGAAGAAATGTCCATTCATACCAATGAGATGATCAAACTTAAGGAGAAAGTCACCAGCCCGGAGACAGATTGTAAACTTACCTCGATCATGCATAAAGAAGAGCAACAAAAGGATACAAGGATGAAGGAAAGCATAAAAAGCCTGGAGAAAGAAATGACATTGAGTGAACCTATAGGTAATGCTAAAGAAAAACTGTGGGCCAATATCATTGACTCTTTCAATGATATTTGGCCATCAATCCACATCATTTTTGAACATATTGATTTAATTAAGCAGGCCACAGAAACCATTGAAAGGGTTAAAGAAAAACTATGAGATATGCCAGAGGAAGAAGCAAGAATCGTCCACTTCCTCAAATCCAATAATAAGTATGAACTGCAAGAACTGGAGATACCTAACTGTACAGGTACAATTTTGGAAGTTAGAAAAGTCCTCACTAAGAGGAATTTGATGTTGAATTTAGAAGATAAGTGTCAAAACATGCAACTAGCTATTGAAAGGTTTAGGGCTAAGTTCGAACTTTTGAAGGAAAAGGGATTACCTAATCCCTTAGTTATAAATGAAAAACAAATGAAACAGATAGATTACAACAAGAAGATCATGGAAGTGGCCAGAGAACAAGTAATCACTTCATCCATGAAGGGCATGCCAACAGGAAAAGTTTTTTACCAAACTTTCGAAAACTTTTTTTACCTTCAGCATGAGGTAAAACATGTGTTTATTAATAAGCCTACTTTTGCCAAATATACAGAGGTAGATGAAATATACAGAAAGATTCCCAATATCCAATTACCAAATGAGGAAAGATGGGAAAAATTCAATGATTTACTATAGTAAATACATAGTAAATTATAAATGTATAGTGAAAAGTAAAACAACACAGTAAAAGGATATTAACAGGTCAACAAGGTTAAAGTGTATCAGATGAAAGAGTATTAGATGAAAGGTTAAAGTAAAACATAACATCCAGCGTGAAGACCAAATAACTAAGTAGCATAAAGGGCAAAAGATCAAAGAGAAAACCAACAAAACCTAAATAATAGGGACATCAAGCAACAGTTCAATAGTTGTCTCTATCTTCTTACATGAAGATATTTCTCTTTTCCTAGATTAGTTCTCAATGCAGTTTGAGATATTTTGTAATTTCTTTTGTATAAATACTTCATAATTCGAAGTAATATGGGGGACTATTTTACATTTATAGAGTTATTTTTATCTTAAAACTAAGGGTGATTGTACCATTTTCAAGTCAACAGACTGGAGCAAGTAATAAAATCATTTTGCTATAATATTCATGAGATGAGCCATTTGCAGTGAAGTATCTTCTTTGTGTGATTTTGTTACCTTTTTATGTGTTTCATAATCTTAAATGTGTTCTAAATTTGAATGAATTAACTAGAGATATAACTCACAAATTGTTTAAGTACACTATGTTTTTCACAGTTAGTCATTTACATGTTTTCCTCTGATACCCGAATTTGAGAACCCTTAATTGCTCTCCCATCTTGGTTGACTTCTTTCATTCCTTCTAGATTCTGGCCCAGGGAACCCTTAATTTCTTCTTGGATCTGATTTCAATCCATTCCACCCTTTATCCTTTGAGATCTGCAGTAACTCATCTATCTTGCTCTGTAGACACTGTTTTTAGAACTGAATCCAGTCTTGTTTGTCTGACATTTGACTCCATAGCCCAATAGTAAAATCCAAACCTTTTTTCATCTAAGTAAAGTGATCCCACCACCCAATTTCAAAACAAAACCCAAGTGCAAGCAGTAACTAGCCTAAAATCATCTAACTAAAACAAAGTTAAATTATAAAGAGAGAGCCCTCTCTAAGCGTCACGAAGGCTAGGTCCTAATCTCCAAAAGTGGTTTGTGGTTACCTTTGACTTTTCTTTCTTCATTAACTTCAAAAGAAATATCAGAGTGATAACAAGGTGGAATCAATGTGATGGGTTTAGGTGGATGGGCTCTGGAAGCCCTAGATGGTTTTGGATTGATGTGTATTATGAGATCCCACATTCATGCCTGGAATATGCCACAGCGTGAATTGATGAAGAGAGATTTGGCTCAGCAATTGTACAGTCGAGTGGAACGTGGAAGTGCCATCTTGGGTTTGGAATTTTCATCATTAATATGAGGTTATCTCTCCTTGTATTTCCATGAGTATTATACTGGTTTATATGTGGATCGTACCGTTGTGATTTCATTGGTATTTCTATTGCTATTATGTTTGTTATATATATGTTTTATGACAGTAGATATGTATGGCTCTCATCATGTTTTTACTTGTGAATGAATGAACAATCTATCAATGACCTAATGGATGAAATGGAAGTTTATGTATTGAGGCATCAATGCCTCTTAGTGATTCTTAGCTAAGTATGAGACCCCTATGCTTAGATTTGTTATTTACACATGTAGATTACATATTCGTGATATGTTTGATGAAATGACTATCATGGCTAGTAGGGGTCTAGTCAAGATCTTATTTAAGTAATTGAATGTGTACTATCATTTCCTTGTTATTTCATTTTACTAAATATGTCATTCAATTATGGGAAGTGACTTGGGCTCTGGGCCTTAAAAAGTGGCTAAAATCTAGAGGATGCTGGCACAACACTATGCAAAATAGTCCCTGGATGTTGGCACAACATTGTGCAAAATAGTCCCTGGATGTTGGATTGCAGGACTGTGAGAGTATCTAGAGGTCCCTAGATGCTAGCATTCCCATAGCATGAGAGCATCCAGAGGTCAAGTGGTCCAAAATCTCAGTGGGACCCAAGGGCTAGTTGGCAGAAAGGATGGATTGGTTCCTAAGGATCCTAATGTTGATTTTGAATGTTTGTATGGTGTGTTTCCATCGATTCCACTTCCTTTACATGACATAGGAGGTCAAATCATATCATTGTGGCCTTTCATCACATGTTTACCCCGACTTGAAATTTTCTTGGGTAGATGTGGGAGGAGGGTGTTATGGAGTGGTATCAGAGCATGGTTCACCCTCTAGATTGGATGTGATGTGTGTTGCTCATTCATGCATGTTGGTTGCATGTGTTTCACTTACGCTTGCATTCCATGTGCATTTTGCATTCGCATGATGTTGACCATGGTTGTAATGATGTTTTCATGTGGAAGTTGATGTTGTTATTATGAGATGTGTCATCATGAGTGTATGACTGGTTACATGTTGTTATATGTCACTTACATGTATCATTTTGCACGCTTGGTTACATTATTGTATGTTTGGTTACATGTACCATTCTCGTAGGTTTGGTTACAAGTATTGTTTGTTTATGCTTGATTACATGTGTTTATGCATATGTATGGTTGGTTATGCGTTTCTTATGAATGTTAACGTTTTCATGTGGTCATGTGCACAGTGATGTAGTGGTTCTTTTCATGCATGAGGTCGTGGTATGAGTTGTTTACAAGGTTATGTATTGATGACTGGACCCTAGCTAGAATGATGGTTGCATAGTTATATGCTTATGTGTTATGTTTCTATATGTTGTCATGATCATATTATACATGTTTTGTAGTATACTTAGGGGGATCATATGGGGTACATAGGAAGGTACCCAAGGGAATAATGTGATGTAATAATATAATGGGCCAGTGTTAATAAATAAAGTGGTTAACCCACATTATGCAGGGGACCACAAGTAGTTAGGGAATAATTTGATGAGCCCATTGTAATGGATGTATGGTATTGAGAGACTCATGGTAATTACCCATGGTATTGTATGTATGAATCCTATATAGAGGCGAGAGGCTCTTCATTAATACATGTCAAGGATTATTGTATTGACAAGCATATGGCTTGTGGAGTGTTCTCCTTCCTTAAGGAGTGATTGTATGGTGTTACCCTACCTCAAGGGTTTTATTAATAGATATTTGAAGATTTTGTGTTATTTGGGGTATATTCCATAATTTTTATATACTTGCATGTAAAATCTACTACAAGTGGTATCATAGCACTTTCTTGGGCAAAGAGAGGGTGAATTTTTTTCATTTTTTGCAGGAATTTTTTGGGCAGTGAGTTTGCAGATCAGATATGAAAAATTTGTTGCAAAAATTGAAAAAATAATAATAGGTCTGAATTCTTTGCAAAAAAATAACCAATTTAAAAAACAATCAACTAAATCGGAGTCTGGATGAGGGAGATATCATTGATTTAAAATCAGAAATTTTGGAGAAATGTTTCTGATGAAAATTTGTAGATGGAAGCTCTCCAACAAATTTTGAAAGTTTTGTGGGGAATGTTTGGAGAATAATTGTAGATCTAATATCCTATTGAAAAATCACTCAAATTAAAAAAAAAAATAAAAGAAAAAAAAAATTGGTCGAAATGGAGTCCGGATGAGGGAGATATCGTTGATTTAAAATCAATTATTTTTCATAACTTTTTGTGACAGTGGGACAATTGCAGCATGAATATGAGTTTTCGCAGTGACCAAATCGAGATTTCAATTCCATGGGAAGATGTAGAATGACCAATCCATTTCCAAAAACGGGTTATAATAAGGATTATGAGCCATATTTACCTAGTTGTGGCCATTTTAAATTTTCCGCATAAAGTAGGTAATTTTTTTTCAAAGCCCTCATTCTACTTCATGGCTTCTACTAAGATGATGTTTTCAAGATGTGATAATGGTCCCACTATTGAAGAATTCCTAAAACATAATAAGTCAATATGACAAACACTTCGAAAAAATCTAGCATGCCTTTATTTTGAAGATGAGGTAGCCATATGGTGGGACTCACTTGACAGAAATAAGTTGGTAAGCCTTCTTGATGAAGAATTCGAAAAAGTCATTTTAGACAAATGGTCTCCTGCTAGAAAACTGTATAATGAGAAACATAAGGGGTTGTTTTCTTATGGTATCTCCTTACTATAGGTTCATGGATGTATTCAGAAGGGGAAGATCAATGTGTCTATCAATCCTAGTTGCAAGAATCATTTCATCAATATTAATTTGGAAAAAAAATTGCAAGTTCTAGCAAAACACATTGAAAACGCATAGGTTGATCATGTTGATGTTCAAATTTATAAAGATTTGAAAATTTCTATGGATAAGTATGTGTTGCATTAATATTTTTTATACTTTAGATATGGATAATATGGATGTTGTTTTGGGATACCCTTGGATGGAATCTGTGGGTACTGTCAATATTAATGTATAGAAGACATTCATGAAGTTCTGGTATGAAAAGAAGAAAATTACATTGTAGGATATTTTCATTAAGAGCCAGGTAAAGATTGTAGAGGAAAAACCACAAATCTCTAATGACAATGACACATCAGATGATGAGCCTTTGGTGGTTGACAACCAAATACAAACATCAAAACTGGTACCAAAAAAAGAGTCAAACACCACTCAAGCACCAATAGTGGAGGTACCAGACACCACTCAGTTACCAATAATAGAGGAATTAACAAAATATATTCCATCAGTTAAAGTTTCAGCATATCACCACCCACATCATCCAACAAGACAACAACTAGCAATGTGGAAAAAAATTATAAACAAGGCAACAACCCCAGGACGACAGATAGAGAGGTGTGACAATGCAACAACAACACATTAACACAGAGGAATTTCCAAGATCAGATTCCATCTCAAGCGACTGAGGCATCGACTAGATCAAGTGTTCACCTTTATCTGGGATGGCTAGATCAAAGTGCATGGTACCAATGGACAACTCTTTTGAGTAGATCTTATTATTTGTGTTCTTCTCATGTTTTAGGGATGAAACATGTTTAGGGGGGCTGGAATTTAGTATGCTTGGGGGGATCATATGCGGTACAGATGGAGATACCCAAGGGAATAATGTGATATAATAATATAATGGGTCATAGTTAATAAATAAAGTGGTTAACCCACATTATGCAAGGGACCACAAGTAGTTTGGGAATAATGTGATAATCCCATTGTAATGGATGTATGGTATTGAGAAACCCATGGTAATTACCCATGGTGTTGTATGTATGAAGCCTATATAGAGGCTAGGGACTCTTCATTGAGACATGTCAAGGATTATTTTGTTGACAAGCATATGGCTTATGGAGTGTTCTCATTCCTTAAGGAGTGATTGTATGGTGTTACCTTACCTCGAGGGTTTTATTAATAAATATTTGAAGCTTTTGTGTTATTTGGGGTATATTCAGTAAGTTTATATATTTGCAGGTCAAATATGCTACATGTATCATGCTGATTTGTTGATCTTGTAGACAAGGTATCCTCCTCGATTTATACTAACGTATGTTGGTTTATTGTGATTTGATTTAGCTGACATGATACACATTACAGGAAGAAATATAACTACAAAGACTCTCCTTATGAATCAAATGAGAAATATAGTGTTGGGAACTCTTTCGATTTGGCAGATACATTGAGAAGCTTAAAGAATAAATAAGGAGTTGTAAGGAAAATAATGAAAGAATAATTCAGGCATAGGAGAAACAAGCAGAGGTAAATGCAATGATACTTTAGAGTTTGTCATATCTGCAATGACAAGGACCTCATTGGATCAACTATGAGAAGGAGGACAAAACTAATGGGGCATATGGTAGTAGGTCGCATGGTGGTCACAGGTCAGATAGAGATGACATGGTTAAAGATGGTAGATTGTTGGACTCTCCAGAGAGGAGAAAGTATAGACATGGGTATTATTCTAATTTTGATTTAGATATGCACTATGATCATCATCCATATCATCCTTATAGGAGGAATGATAAGGGATACTTTCCAAATGAGTTAAAGAAATTAAAGCCACCTAATTTTGATGGAGAGATGAAGAAACTACGGGATGCATTGGTTCCTTGGAATGAGGAAGTTCTTCAGGTTACATGATTATTCAGAGAACATCAAAGTGAGAGTAGTTACATTCAGTCTCAAAGGTAAAATGGACATTTGGTGGGAAGATGTGAAGAATGTAAGTCATATTCATGAAGAGGAGGCGACTTGGAGTAATTTTGAGTGGTTATTCAAGAAGAAGTATCTATCGGAGAGATAATTTGATACCAGGGAAAAAGAATTCTATTAGCTAAATATGGGATCCATGACAGATGAGGAGTACACTAGTAGTTTATTAGAGCTACTAAGGTATGTGCCTTACCTCACAGAGGAGAAGGCCAAGATTCATAGGTTCATTAGTGGATTATCAGTTACATTCAAAGACAGGATTGAGCTCGATGAGCCTAGATCATTGGAGGAGGCCATCTAGAAGCTAAGGCATTACTATGAACAATCAAAGTGCAGACCTGAGACTAATACAGAATCGAAAGGTAATGTAAAGGACAAAGGAAAATGTGACAAAAAGTGAGCAAGACCTTAGGGTACATGTAACAAAGAGAATGAAGCACCATCTAAGAAGCTCAATGCATCATATAGAGGACAGGGACATCGATTTGAGGAGCAAAACAAGGATGCAGTTGTGAAGCCTATAGAGTGTTGGACTTGTAGCAAAGATCATTGCAGGAGATATTTTCTGCAGAACCAGGGTGGTAGGCCTCGTTTATATAGTGCACAGGACACAAACTATTGGGGATGTTGGTTAGAGAATTCCTCGTATCTATACATCATTGGATAACAAATAGGCAAACCATCAAAAATCTATCATTGAGATGGATGGTAAGCTTTGTGATCAAGTTATTTATATTTTGATTGACCCTGGATCTAATTATAGCTATGCTAGTCCTGACTTGGTGGATAAGTGTGGTTTGAGCAAAGAATTGCATGCAAAATCTTGGTTAGTGCAGCTGGCTAAAGGTACAAATAAGTGATTTCGCCATTGGGTAAGAGTTTGTGCATTTGATTTGAATGGTATGGCTATCGCAACACATTTGAATGTATTACCGTTGGGATCATACATATGTTTTTGGGCATGGATTGGTTGTATCTTCATAGAACCAAGGTGTATTATTATGACAAAGATAGTGAGTGCTTGGATGACAGTGGAGAACCTAGATTCTTACAGGGAAAGAAGAAAGCCACTTCAATTAGGGTGGTGATGACTATGTAGGAAAAACGTAGTCGCATGAAAGGGTGTGCATTATTTGCAATGCACATTTGTAGTGAAAAAGGTAAGGAAGTTGAAAATGTAGATGTTTTGAGCAGATACCCAGTTGTACAGTAGTTTCAAGATATATTTCTTGACGATATTTCAGATCTGCCACCTCACAGGGAGGCAGAATTCTATTGAGTTAGTGCCAGGGGAAACTCCAGCATCAAAATTACCTTACAGGATGAGCACATCTGAGTTGGTAGAGTTGAAGATATAGTTGAAGAAAACATTGTACAAGGGATACATTAGGCCAAGTGTATCACCATGGGGTACACTAGTCTTGTTTGTGAAGAAGAAAGATGGTACTCTTAGATTGCACATTGAATACAGGTAGTTGAACAAAGTGACCATCAAGAATAGGTATCCATTACCGAGGATTGATGACATGTTCGATCAGTTGAAGAGAGCAACAAGGTTCCCAAAGATTGATTGGATATTCGAATATCATCAGGTACGCATCAAAGAGGAGTACATTTACAGGACAACTTTCCAAACCAGGTAGGCGCATTATGAGTTGGTTGTAGTTCCATTAGGTTTAACTAATGCTCCAGCTACATTTATGTGCTTCATGAATAGTGTGTTGTGTTTGTATTTGGATATGTTTGTTATTGTGTTCATTGATGATATATTGGTATATTCTAAAAATGAGGAAGAGCATGTTGAGCATTTAGCAATAGTGTTGAGTTTGTTGAGAGAGAATTAGTTGTATGGTAAGCTCAACAAGTGTAGTTTCTTGCAGACTGAGGTACATTACTTGGGACATGTTGTTTCCAAGGAGGGAATTCTAGTAGATCCAGAAACGATAATGGCCATCATGGAGTGGGTAGCACGTAAAGATGTATATTAGGTGATATATTTCATCGGGTTGGTAGGCTATTATAGGAGGTTCATTAGGAACATCTCACAGATTACTTCTCCTATCACATCATTTCAGAGGAGAGGTAATAAGTTCAAATGGACAGAGGAGTGTGAGGCTAGTTTTGAGCAACTTAAGTAGCTGTTGACACATGCTCCAGTGTTAAATATTACAGATCCGGACAAAGAGTTTGTAGTATGCACACATTGTTGCAAGAAAGGGCTTGGTGGAGTCTTTATGCATGATGGAAAAGTGGTATTCTATGAGTCACGAAAAATGAATGAGAGTGAGTAGAACTATCCCATGCATGATCCTGAGCTGGCAGCGATTATACATGGATTGAAGATGTGGAGGCACTATCTTATGGGCATGAGGTTTACATTGATGAGTGATCATAGTGGTTTGTGGTATCTATTTGACCAACCAAATATGAATGGTAGGCAAGTTCGGTGGTTGACTACAATCAGTGAGTTCGATTTTGAGATCAAGTGTATCAAAGGTAAAGAGAATAGAGTGGCAGGTGCTCTTAGTAGGAGGATATATATAAATCACTTAGTAGCTATGAACTCCTATGGGATAGACTTATAAGATAGGATCATGTAGGCTGGTCAACAGGATGTCAGATGCATGGAGATTATGCACAGGTCGCAGCAGAGTACAAGTACGATTATAGGTACAGTTACATGTACAGGTGGTACTACAGGTATAGATACACGTAATAGTAGAAGTATAAGTATAGTTACATGTATAAGTAGTGGTACAGATGCAAGTGAACAGGATGTGGATTATTGTCTTATAATGGATGGATTGGTTAGATTCAAAGGCGGGATATATTTTCTAGACATTAGTGCGCTCAACAAGGTGATCTTGAGGGAGCTTCATGCGAAACCATATTCGGGTCACCTAGGTCATCAGAAGACAGTGACAACAGTGAAGATATTTTATTATTGGCCAAACCTGAAGAGGGATGCAACATAGTTTGTGGCTAAGTGTTTTGATTTTCAAAACGTGAAAGAAGAGTGTAAACATCCATGTGGATTGCTACAACCAATTATGATTCCGGATTGGAAATAGGAGTTCATTTCCATGGACTTCATCACAGGTTTCCAGAGGATACTGAGAAAACATGATTCCATCACGGTTATTGTTAACAGGTTGAAAAAGGTTGAAAATTTCATTCCAGTGAAGTCTACATTCTCAGCTAGTGATGTAGCACAAGTATTCATTAGATATGTGGTCATATTTCATGGTGGTCAAAATAAGATCATGTCAAACAGAGATGAAAAGTTCACTTCCATGTTTTGGAAGGACTTTTTTGCAGGTTTAGGCACAAATTTGGCCTTCAGTACAGCTTATCATCCACAGATAGATGGAAAGACAGAGAGGGTCAAGATGATATTGAAGGACATGTTGAGGATGTATGTTAGGCATAACCAATGAATGTGGGAAGAGTATCTTCCAATGATAGAGCTCGCTCACAACAATGGGTATTAGGAATATTTGAAGATGAGTGTGTTTGAGGTATTATATGTGTTACACAAAAATATCGTCACCATGATTATTTGCAATCAGTATGGGTCTATCATCACTTATACTAGCCTCCTAAGCAAGTCTCAGACCTTAGCTCTTCATGTCAAGCTTTGCAAAAGAGAGAAAGACAATGAAAATCAATATTACTCTGGTTCCGCACTTTCTCCTACTTTTACCTGCGGACCCACATCCTTTGTTCATATTACCTACGTACCTGCACGCTCTGTCTGTAAAGGGGTGGGTGCGTACCACTGTAAAAGTCAAAAAGGCGCAAGTTTATCCTAAAAAACTCACTTTTGGGTTAATTCTAGATGTTTCTAGAAGGATTTTGACGTGGATTGTTCGCTCCAAAGTGGTTCATGCATCCCAAAAGAGAAGGAGATAATCCCTTGATAGGGGGGGCTATCCCTTTGAAGGATGGCTTTATCCCTTTGAAGGAGGACCTAGTAACTTCCCTCCATTGCACTATAAATTAAGGCATTGGGTCAGTTGCTGGAGAGGTTAGAATCTGAAAATTTTGAGGGTAAATGCTGATGGAATTGGGACTTCCTAGTTAAACTTGAGAGGAGAGATCACATACCTTTTGGTTTCATTGGGAAGTGAGTGAAACTTATCAAAGTAGAGGAGACTTCTTGTCGGACCCTGGGAGGAGCTTGTACAGCATCAAGGCACAGGTTGTAAAGTTCTTCTTCATTTGAATTAATACAATCAGATTCATTTTTCTCAACAAATTGTCTTATGTGGTTTGTTTCATAATCTCCTTGATCATTATGATGAATATGCTTTATGATATTGGCTTTTCATGTGCTATTTAATTTGTTTGCTTGTTTGTGTTTGCAGACTTACACTTCAAGGAAGCTCATTTGGAGCGAGGGAGTGAGGCTTCCACAAACTTGCATTGGATCCAAGGTAGGCCTAAAACACTTGTTTTCCTTTGTTTTAATTGCATATTTAGAGAAATATAGTTTTTGATTGGCTTGCTTGTCACTAGATATCTTTAGATACTAGGAAGGTCGATCTTGTCCGCAGCCTCGACTCATTCCACGTGAAAACTGGAAGAGAGAAACAACCATATTCTAGAGCCTAGCAGAATAGAATCTTTAAAGATAGAAGTTCAGAAAAAATATTAGATCCTCTGCCTAGACCATTTTTTGACTTCATGAAATGATGTTCATTTATGAAAAGAACAACGCTGCCACAACAACTACTGTCCTCACTTTCAAGCATCGTCAAAATAAGACCAAGGAATGTGTCGATTGATGTCTTCTTCAATGATATTGTGAGGCACGTGAATAAATTCTTTTGATGGAAGGAGGGAATAAATTGCACCCACTTCAGATCAATAAGATTGGGTGCAGATGAGGAGTCCCTAAAGGTGGCTTTGTCCCTGGCAAGCTAGACCCCCAACAAATGAGGGGAGGGATGTGTCTGAGGGTCTTGTTGTTTGATGAAGCCCAGGACGACTTCCAAGCCTCAATCAAGCTATTGCTTCCTCTCCACTGCAAGTTGAAGTTCAATATTTTCCTAGCTTTAACTCAAATATGCAGTGAGGAAGGGCAAAAAAGACTCTTCAGCATTTTTACATAAAATACGCAAGTTGGGACCTTCTTTTTATATTTTTTTGTAAGTTGTCCCAAGTTGTCACTTTGTTTTTTAATAAACACCATAGAAAAAGTCTTGACTTCTACTATCTAGTAACTGTGTCCTAATTTTGGGGTATATACCCCAGAAGGAGAGTGAACCCAACACAAAGAGTCCACCCTATCTTTTTTTTCTGACATTTGACCTTCTAAGAGAGATAATATAATCTACCACATATCGGCATGCTCTCCTTGAAGGCCCAAATGAGCCACATTCTGCCAACCTTGCCACGAGAAAGTAGTCCAATCCTCATCCACAACCTGATTGTGGAAAACTTTGTCGTGCTCATTCAGGAAAGCCACAAGATCCAAAGGAAGTCTAAAATTATCTTGGCAACCAACCCATGGTTCCAAACTGATATTAACTTTATACCCATTTTCCACCTTCCAAGTGAGGCCACCTCCAATAATATTAAATGAAGCTATAACAACTTTCTAGATAATTGAAGAGTTTGGCACCATTTTATTCAATTTTCTGATCCAATCATCAAGAAAGAGGACGAAATGTATTTCCTGAAAACTAGAGATGTCCACAGGCTCTCTGTGAAGAGAAGTCTCGAACTGACTTTTGACGAAAGGGTTTTTGAAAAGATAGAAAGATGTTTAATGCCCCATAAAACCCATGATTTGGGCAAAGCATGAAGTATCCCTGAGAGGCACACATGCTATATTTTGTTGTGTTTAAATTCCCTAAGAGATGCACGGCAATTTCTGTTTCTAATACACCTCCCATGAAATTAAGTGAAACTAGAAAGGTGATCTCTATAGGCTTGTAGATTCAAGCATTGAAAAGCAGATCAATGAGATCACGTTTCCTCAGCAGCTCGTAATCTTAATGATAAACGAAAAAGAAATAGATATTTCCCTTTACAACAAGCCACTATTCCATTCTGTCTCCTCTTACTTCAGACTTTATCTCATAGTAATCTGATTTGGAAGGCCAAGTCAGAGATGGACACATGCAAGCATTTTGAGCAACACAGGTACAAATACATTAAACTCAACAGATTGGCAGTTTCCTGGAAGAGAACATTTTTTTCGATTCGCATGGACAGGCAGTGATTGATACGTATTTATGTAAAATAGAGAAAACAAACAGCTAATCAGGATAGAAGCTTCGGGTTTTGTTGTATGCTGTTTGAGTTGACTATGTATTACATGCCAAAGAAATGATGAATGACAAGCAACAATTTAAAATAGGGCCCATTGAGACAATGTTTGGTCAATCATGCAGTCTCTTTGGCTGCTTTCCTTCGTTTTTCAATTGCTCATCCTCGATGTAGATGCACAACACCTATGAATTTTCTTTCCCCATCAAGGCCAGCCTATGATTAATTTTAAATATATTCCTCTGTATGGGTTTAATCTCAAACAACAAGAACAAATGACAATGGAATTGGCCAAATAGATATACCAATCTAGAACAAGCCTTTTTAATTCCCCAAGAAATAATAAAATTGGACAAATTACTTATCACTGCTTTTGTCCTGAATCTACAGACAGGTACTGAAAGCTCCTCAGTGAATCCTCAGGCGTGCCCTTCATTGATGCATTTCGAATACCAAATATCTTTGAATCATAGGAATCATTGTCTCCAGCAACACATAATGAAGCATGGTCAATCACCTCACCTGGCCAATAACACGCACAATAAATTCGCTCCAATGTGCATAGTGGTTTGGCCCTCCACAACCCTCAATTTCTTACAAGGATTCACCCTCAATTTTCTCCAAAGATTCGGCCTTTAAAAACCCATGAATTTTCACAATGATTCGGCCTCTAAAACCCATGAATTTGTACAACGATTTAGACTCCAAAGACCCACAAATTTGCTCAGTGATTCGGCCTCCAAAAACCCAAGAATTTGGACAGTGATTCAGCCTCCAAAGACCTACGTGTTTGTACAGCGATTCGGCCTCCAAAGACCCACGTATTTGTCCAGTGATTCAGCCTCCAAAAACCCACGAATTGGCACATTGATTCAGCCCCTTAAAACTCACGAATTTTACAGCAATTCGGCCTTTGAAAACCCATGAATTTGCACAGTGGCTCGGCCTCCAAAAACCCATGAATTTTCACAGCTATTCGGCCTCCAAAAACCCACGAATTCGGCCACTGCGAGTATCACGAATTCGGCTCCAGGGAGTGGCAGACTTGGCCTCAACAATTAATGGATGCGGCCCTCACAAATTTGGCCCTTCTGTACCCTCGAACTTGGCTTGTGCAAATACAACAAATTTGGCCCAGATAGATAATGAACTCAACCTACATAAATACACAATAAATTGGGAGCTAGTGTTTCAATCCTGTTGAAATTTCACATTCCGGGAACAAAAGATAAATATTCCATTGCTAATCAATCACCTTAGGCTGGTAGGAAAGCAGCTCTGACACCACTGTAATATCCCTTTTTCAATACTCAATACTATTTCTGATAAATTTATTCAAGATTTTTTCTCGTAAACATTCTGCAAATTAAATTGAAAATAAAACAAGGAATTTGCTAGAAATATCCCTTTTTAAAATTATGAAAGGGCAGACCATTCGACTATCATATGTTTGATATTGATGGGTATTCCAGAAGGCATATGTCTACCTTGTTGGGTGGCAGAATGCCCCCATTTATCTTTCTGGGGCAGATGGTGTGAAGCTCATGTAAGCAGTGTGTTTGTCCTTATCATTGTGTACTTACTATTTGCATATAATTTTTGTGGACACAATGAATATTTCGTTATTTTCCATTATTTTTGGGTTTATTCTGGAATTTGCTATATTCTCTGTTTTTGTGCAATATAGATCATTTATTTTCTTCTCAGTGAATTTGCTTGGAAATTTTTTGCTATTGCTTGTAATGTGGGTCTGAAAACTTATTTCAGGTAAATAGCCATTATTAGAGAGTTGCCGCCGATACCTTGTTCAACACAATTTTTCTGTGCAAATGTCATGTGAGATGCCTCATGTTCATTCTTTTCTTCTACTTTCTTGTATAGAATGCAATGATGGAGAATCCCAGCTACCCATATTAGAGTTCCAAGTGACAGATCACAGTGATTCCTTTGAGGTAAATTAGGCAGAATTCAAAATAATTTATCATTAATTTTTCAGATATTAATAGTAAAAACAAATATAGTATGGTCTCCATAACGTTTTCTCAAAAAATGTGAAGACTTTTTTCCATGCATGAAGATGCAAATGATGAATTTTCAAATACTGAATATTGCAATTTGTAACTTAAGAGAAAGATCTTTTGTTGCCATTAGTCTGGTCACAATGCTGAGAGCTCTCAGTGACACTGCTGAAGAGTTCCCTTTCAAAAAATTCGTAAGTATGAAGATGGAAAGATGGATATAAATGTTAGAACAATTAATGTTTCCACAAATTCATCTTCAAGTGAATCAGGGACTGAAACTCCTTTTGCCAGTAGTACAGCAGGTTTTGGTTTTTCCAGTCCTCGAAAGAAAACATCAGAATTTAATGTGGGTAAATCCATCTTTGATAAAATTCTTAATCCAAGCATTACACCACGCCTAGAGTTTTCTCCTTATAGAATTGTCCTTGGAGACATAAGGGAAAAGGTTTGTTACTCCATTGATTATGTTTCTTGTTTGCAAAGAATATCTTCATTTTGTCAAATATCTTGGGGCATCTAAGTTTGGATGTATTTTATGCTTGTTTAGATCAGCTAATGTTTTGAATTGAATTTAACGTAGTCATGATTAACTTTAAAATTCGAATCGTACCTTGTTCTCCTTTCAAATGTTTCATATCTAATGTGCGTCTGTTTATACACTTGTGCTTATATCTTATCACTACACATAGGCGGATTGAAGAGATCTTGGAGGGCATTCCCTGTGATTATGACCCTAATCAGTACTATGAAAATTCAACATTCGGAATTTCTATGAATCAATGTTATTTCTAAAGTTCTCTGTTTGGAGTGAGCATCTGCTTTTTCTGCTGGGGTGAAATGTGCATCATTAATTTAGTTTGTTCTCTGCAGCAATCATGTGGGTTAGATATCCTAGCTGATGGACGTCTGGTTGACCTTATTAGGTGGGTTTCAACATTCGGAATGACATTGATGAAACTTGATCTGCGCCAGGTAATTATCATAAGTATGGTTCAAATGTTCAACTTTATAATTTGAACTATCGACTGTCAGATTTATCAAATTTTAGTGGATCAGGAATGTGGCAAACATTAAGAAACTTTAGATGCCATTACGAAATATGTAGACATGGGTACCTATAGTGAATGGGATGAAGAAAAGAAGCTGGAATTTCTTGTAATTGTACTCAAAGGCAAGCGGCCCCTTGTTCTCCCAATATTGAGGTAATTTACTCCATGCTAGCATATAAATAGTTTGACATGTATTTTCATTATTGTTATAATATGTGCAAAATGGGTTGGTTATATGATACTTTATAATTGCATTCTGTTTTATGTTTACCTGATTGAAAATTAAATTCTTATAGATGGTTGGGATCAACAGTTTGCACAACTTTAGTTGGAATCATTGCAATGGAAAAAATGTGGGGAAGATGGAAGACATATTTTGACCCCGAAAATTGTGATATCACAAGAGAAAGAAAGGATTGAGAGGAACCGCTAACAAACCCTAAAACCTGCAATAAGAAAGGAGAAAACAACTCTTGATAAAGAGTGAGAAAGTGCACTAGTTGTGAACCATAGATGCACTAGAGTAAAATACCATAAGAGTGCTATATAGAGATAACTGATCACAAATGTCACACCATGATAGCGAGAGGGTGCAATAGTATATGGTGTCTGTAGGATACACTTTTAGAGAGAAAAACAGCTCACACTAATTATTTACAAATGCCACTTAAGTGTGTATTTATAAAAATCTCAAGAAATAGCATGCCCTCCCCATGGGGGCTTATGGACCCACATTAGATTGACTAGGTCAGCCTTAACATATGTTGCAGTAAACTTGGGACCCCCATGTTAATTTTCCACCCTTCTATGCTAGTACAAGTTATCAAAAAAAAATTTATAGTATAACCCTTGTAGTATATGCGTAGATTAAAAATTACAATGCATTTCATTTAGGACCTAAGATTGGAAAAAACCGTTGAGCTATATTGTCATCCTAGAATTCCCTTTTAGCAAGAGTGCTTTAAGTCATGGAGGAACGAATTTGCAGAGGCTGAAGAAGCTGTTTTGGAGTGAGCTAGAGGAGAACGTTTATGAATTTCCACTAGTCACACAACATAGAGGGATTTGAGTTGAGAGAAGAGAGCCTAAAATTTGTCATAAATGTGGTGGATAAGATGTAGGTGTTGAATGGGAATGTCTAACAACATCTCGATCTAGGACTTGAGGTCTTTGAAGTCACCAGACTAATGTTTTTGGGATGACTCGAACTATCTTAGCTTGGTGAGCCATGAGACCTGAGGTGGTAGGGACGAGGCCTTCAAAAAATGTAATGAGATCAATGACAAGGGAGAATCTTTGATTTCCTGGAGGGGGCAAGAGCCAAAATAGAGGATGTCGTAGGGGAACAACAAGACACTAACTTTTGAAGGGTGGCATAATTGTCTTTCCCATTAGGTTAGAAGCTCTCATTTTAGAATGACGACACATTTAAACTAGGGGGCCCTCATTCTAAAATGATAGCACATTCAAACTATGGGATCTTCCATTATTGAGAAAATCCAATGAAGAGCCAAGGGAATGCATGAGAAAGATACATGCGGGAGACTGTGATGGGACAAGGTAATCACACTTGATAGGAGATAATAGAAGAACATAGAGCAAGGGTTATAAAGGGTATCCATGTGTAAACCACGAGAAGAGGCAAAGAATGAGGAGAGAGCCATGAAGGGTTTGAGAGGGTGGAGCAACATCCATTGACAATTAAATCACCTTCTTTTGCTTGTAGAGCCAAATTGGCTTGGAAATCAACTTTATTATTGTTTATCTAAAGGACATGAAAAAATGAGAATCGAGGAAAAGATGGAAGAACTACATGAATTCGCTTTAAGACTAAATTCAAATTGGCATTTGATGGAGAAGAGCACACCTGGACATGTTGAATTGTGTTGTTGGAGTCTCCAACAATGGTGAGCTTTTAGATGGTGTGGATTGCCTAGTCTTTAGGGCACGCAGAGAATTTATTTTTTTCCTTTCACTCCCCTCCTTTTTAGTAATCTTGTGGAATTATTTTGGGCAATGATAAACATGGTCCAATAGACTAGACTCATAGATAATCCTAAAAATTAACTATAACACTTAATAATTTGCAGAAAACCATAGTGTCAAATTTCACCCAATAACCAAAATAAAAATGGATAGGAGATAAAGGACCCAGTTCCATTTTGAAAAAGAAAAACACCTTGTATGAAGTTAGGTTCTACTATAATTTCTAAGACTTATGAGGAAAAAATTATCAAAGTTAAAAGAAGAATAATCCTGTAATTAAATTTTAAAATGAAGAAGCCTCTTCATATTTTGGTTGTGAATACGATGGCCTGAAACCTTGGCTCTCATCCATCATCACTGAAGAGTCTGGCTCTAATGTTTGCTACAGCCCCTCGACTCTCTTAGATAGTTGAATTTCCAATACCTTGGTCAAGATTGAAATGGTTTAGTCTATTATTAATATTGAGGTTGTCATCTATTATGTTGTCCTCTAGGTCTATGATTTTTCCATCTGTGAATTTTGCATCATTATCCTTTATGAGCTTCAGTATCATTTTCCATTTAAACTCAATGTTCTTAAAAACCTTAGCTTCATTATGCCAATCCTATTTGTTCAACTCCATTCATTGTCAATCCCCTACATTATCTTGTTGCTTTCTCCACCTTTTATAACCTTACGCCACCTCACATAATACAGTCTCTTCCTCGCAGATGTATCATGGATGTGATGCCACCATGGCTTGGTGAGCAAGCAAGTTTGAAGGAATTGTATATTTAACATGACTAGAGGTGCCAATATTCCCATATAGCCACATGTGTCATACATTCCCTTATTTTATTTCAACATGGAGTGGTATGAATTCTCACTTAAATTTGCTTTAGTCCCAAATGATCTTAGTAGTTACAATTATGGTTCCTCATTTTATTGTACCATGTTGTTACATAGGGAAACCTCATTAAAATAATATTTGCAACAAGACACTTAATTTCCTTTGAGAGATCTTGAATACTCCAATCTCTGATACCCCATTTATCTAAAACCCAACTACTTGAGGGTAAAGTCTCTTTCAATATTGAGTGTATCATTTCCTTATTCAGTACTTAACTTAGTCCCTGAATTGGAGCCTAAAATTCAGCGTTTGTTTGATATGCCGATGGAGAAAGAAAAAATGATACTATCATTGTGATGCATTATTACCTCATTATTCCCAGATCTTCTTGCTTGGACCCTAACTACCCCATCAAGATTTAGTATGAACCAACTCTCAAGAGGCACCTCTCTAGATAAGGGGTTTAGTTCAGTGGAAAACTGTATCAAGTTGTGGATGCATGTCTATATGTGCTCTTGTTTTGACTATTTTTGATTTTCTTTTCTTTCTTAACAAACTTTGTTGTTTGTTTGTGTACTTTGTTTTTAGTTTATTTCTACTATGTCTAATTTTCACAAAAGTGGGAAGATCTGTGACACTAAAAAATATGATTGAATGGTAAGATAATCTGCTTCACATGTGGGTTATTGCTTATCTTTTTGTATGCCTATTCTAACATTTGGTGAGAATTTTTTGCTTGTCCCTTTGAAGAGGTAAATTTCTAATCTACATATGCTAAGTCTCTAAACTTATGGAATTGATAATCTATGTAATGGAAGAGGAAAATAAAAAGTGTAGAAAGTGAATAAAAATTGTAGCCACTATGTGTGTAGTTATATATCATTGTTTCATAGTTCCATGCATTATGAAAAATCTACAAATAGATGGTTGCTCTTCAGACAAACAATCTCGTGATTTTGCCTTCTTGAGTAGCCCATCATGAACAACTTTGTAAAATAATGCTACATTGCGTGACAAGTTTCATTTGTTGTTTAACTCTTAGTTGCATTATGGGTAGACATTGTTGGGGGCCTAGCCATGTTTTCTAGGCATTGTGTTTGACAGTGTCTTCTCAAAATGTATAAAAATTGTTTAGAGACTACATCAGTTTCTAGAGCATGTTAGATTGGTTGCCTATAGAATATTCATAATTGTGCTTCTATCTGTATCAAACAGAGTGCTATGTTCTTCATTCATTTCAGATATTCGGAAGATAGCTAAAGCATAGTAAAATTTAGTAACATTGAATGGTTTTTGGAGAAAATTTCATTTGGATATATTTGTGTGCATCAACAGTTTGCATGCAAATTTATTGATAAAATTGTGATTATTGAAGCACTGAATTTTCAAGATATGTAGACCCCTAGTAATTCTAGCACCTATTTCAAGATATAGTTGTTGCATAAGTTTGATAACTTTTCAACTATATTATCTTGGACTGGATTGTGTCCTACATGAGTTACACTACTTTTTTCTTACTATTTTTTCTCTTAAATAAATGAATATCCTTCTATATAAGTTTGGTGATTACAAGCTCCACTCTAGTTTGTTGTTGAGAAAATATATTTTATTTTCATTTTGGTGCAGTTGATGATTGTTTGTAATCACAACTGCTGGAAGATGAGACCATTCTGTGGATCTGTCTCAGATTTTAGTGGAAATTAGACAAGAAGTGTTTGGATTGGACTGAAGGAGATTAACATGAAGGAGTTACGAGCAAAGATGATATGAAAACAAATAAATTTTATTTTTATATTCTAAGGATTTTCTTCCAGCAATGATTCTAAAAAATCTGGAACGACTCAGAATCCATCTTTAAAATGCTAATGTTTGCAGTCTTACCCATTGCAAAGGTATTTGTGATGTGTTTCTTTTGGTTCGTCATGGCTACAAAGTATGTGACATTTTAATTCCCAGCAATTGGAAGCTTCTTAATGGGTACTCTTCCTCTTTATCATTTTCCACTCATTGCATGTTGTAGCATGTTCATTTTTAGTGGGGGAAATAGAAAAATTGTATCACAATTACACATAATTACATTGGTGCCTAGCAGAGGGTTCTACCAAGACCTTTATTTCGTATTATCACTGGTTTACGTATCAAAGACCACTGCCTAAAAGATTCCAACCATTTGAACACAAACCATTAGTTCCTTGAGGGCGTAGACAGATTGGCAAAGTCTAGTTAGACACATTGTTATCGGGAAATCTAGTGTCTATGCAGAGCTGCTAGTCCCACTAAGATGGGTAGCTATCTTAGAAACAAATAGATTAAAGTTACTTTCATTTTCCTTTACGAGAAGTAGATAGGAGAGGAGCAAAGAATACCAACCTCAATCTTTTGCTTGATTCCTTGCTTGTTCCTCCTCCTCTCTCACAGGTCTTTGCCGCTCCTTCCTTGACCACTCCACTTCAAAGAGTACCTATAAAGTTAAAGCAGCATAATAACTTCAAAGTGCAGAGATCTACAATCACAAACAATATAGGACTAGATATATATTGACCACACAAATGCATATATCATCAAACATACAAGAATGTGGAGGAAAACTCGAATAAATTTATTGATATAAAGATTAGAAGAGAGGATTACAACCCATTGGTCTGACCCAGCATCATCCTCCCAGCATGAAAGCCCTTCTTCACCTCATGAAAAGCTTAGATCACCCAACACTATGATCTTCCATGAGGAAACCAACGACACTTCCTTACAAGATACAAGATTCCAACCTTTGGATCTCTGGCATGAGGGATCCATATATAGATGATTGCAAGGGGGTGAATCAGCTTCTGGGATTTTGATTAGTGTCCTCTCTTTGATAGTTATTGAGATTGATGATCTCTTACTCATCCCTGGGCGAATTCAGAGAGGCAAGTGTCACAGGAGAAGTTTCTGGAAGATTCCATGATCATCCACCTTGCAAACTATCTCTACCATTTGTCTACTCTCGCCCATCGCACCGTACATAAGGGCTTTCCAGTATGCATTAGACTTTTTCACTGAGCAGGTGAGATGCATCGCTCCCTTAGCACTGGGCAATCTATATGGTCTAGTTTTGACCAGTTCTGAGCAGTTTCCTGTGGAGAACTTCTGGGAGATGATGTAATCAGCTGACCTTGTTCCTTTAGGGCATGAAACAACACTTTTAGGGACTCAGAAGCCCTTGGCTTATGGACATATGTGATTGGGGTTGTGGTGCCCAAATATGTCTATAACAGTTTCCCCCTAAAGCATGAGGTCGAAAATCTATTGATGTTGGGTGAAATGCTTTATCATGAGGATCCGAGATTTTTCAATCTGGAAGGTGACCTATAATAAGATACAATACAATACATTATCTTCATCACATTTTCATGATCTAGCTGAGGTGGGCATTCCCATGCTTAGCTTTATAAATTCATTTTCATGTACATAGGACAGAGAACCGTCCGTGTGGCAGACTGATGATTCTGGCAGAGCCATCTTCCTTTGATTTGGATGATCATATTGGCAGCAATGATGTACATTTGATGTCTTTATTTTCCTGAATATATCGAAGCCCGAATGAATGAAACTAGATCAAGGGTCTTCAAACTCGTCCAATCTTCGCCTGAAGTACAAGTCGATCCACATGAAAAATGTTCTAGAGTCGAACATGGAAAGACATCGCCTGATTACTAGGCAATGATGTAAGCTATTAACAGGTGCGAGAGGAGTCACCGATAATGATGATGACCCTCAAGGTACTACAGTACAATTCGTGTGGTGTGAAAAAGGGACTTGGTGTCAAACACCATGCAAAATCTTTTGGTCAAAGGCCATTGATGTAAACCTATCATTGGAAGTGAGAAACTTGCCATTGAGGCATGCAAGCTTCAAAGTACTGAAAGGGTTGTTCCTAGGTTGACTTCTTGGATAATGAGCTGCCGTCGACAAGAAGTAACCCATCGTAGGAGGGCCTTAATGAATCCCACATCTATGACATGGAATGGAGCAAATGATTTTGTGGAGGTGAAAACGATCTGATGATACAGGGTTTAGGGTGGCGGTCATGAAAGGATGAAGCGTGAAGGTATTGCAGCGGGTGAGACACAAGCTAGGTTGGTGAATTCTTTGATCGACTTCTCTTGAACATATCGACGACACTGAAATGGATTGGTAACATTAACCCCAAGGATGGATGGTACGATGGACCAATGGTAATATGACTGGTGAACGGAATAACCCAACCCAACTCAATCATGGTGATGGAGTGAAAGTGTCATGTTCAAGAGCGACTCACTACCAATAAAGTCTCTTCAAGTTTTCTTCCTAAATTTTCCCCAGTCATTGTTGGCCAGTACCTTTTTATTTTTATCAAGCTTGAGGAGGATAACATATGCTTGTTCTATAATTTTCTCTTCGGCCAAACCCGTCGCTATGTTTTAACAAGCCTAGCGACAGTGAAACTCGTTCTTGTCTCTATGGACAAGTTTGTCACTATTGGTTTTAACGAGTTTAATGACAAAGACAACTCAGTCCTTTTTTAAATTTTAGAGAGTCTGAAAAGGGATGGAAAGGGAACTCCAGTAATCCTTTTTCATCATATAATCCCTTAAGTCCGAAAAAGTATAAAATAATACGAAAGGGATGAATTTTCGATAGTTTTAATGAGACGAACAAGACAAGCGCTCTATCTTTTTGTGTAATAATCCCTCAGGTCCAAAAAGATTAAAATCTAGAGGAGGTATAGCACTCCCAGTAGCTTTAACGAGCTGGAGAGGCCAATTGATCGGCAATATTTTCACATTTTATGAGTCATATGAAAAGATCTTAAAGGAGATTCATCTTTGAGGAACGAGTGATATTTTCGGGTAGCTGCTAATTCCAGGTAAGGTTTGGAATTTTCCAATCACAGCAGTGTCACAAGGATGGCTAATAGGATCACTCTTCGTAGCTATTCCTCAAAAGGGTAAAAAATCAAATGGAGGCATATGATCGGCTAAACAGAGTGGAGATGATGGCAAGAACGCGACCAGGGCTCAGAAGCTAATGATAATGCATTCACAAAGGTCATTTACTAGAGGTTGGTTCATTTTTTAATGAGCTTAGACTCTAGGGGAACATTTGCTCATTGCTTAGGTTTAATTTTTAACGAGCTTGAACTTCGCATAAAAACTGTTTGTGCTAGTCATATAATAAGGATGTCTCATCGATAGGTTCAATTTTTAAGGAGCTTGCACCATTCAAAACTTTGCTCTGGATCCTTTCTTTACGTAAGCTAGGAATGACCAATTCTATGAGTTTAAAGGGTTAAGAACCTACAAACTAAGAAAATAAATGACCACTCTTCACTTTCATCCAAAAAGGTTTGCATGCCCCCAGGTATAGTGAAGTAGAGTTTCCAGGTTACCCTTCAATTTGCAATAAAAACATTTGTTATGTCGGGAAAGGCATACCTTCTAATAGAGGTATCTTATTCCAGTCTAACCCCATTTTCCTAAACGGATGGGCGTGTTAGACTAGTCATATTCCTACATGGAAACCTACCATATACCTGAAGTTTTCCTACCGAGGCAGACCAGGGCGCATGCCCCGTGGGTTTCAGTCATGGCCACTGAATTACTTGCGTTCTTCAGGTGGACGGACTGGAGATTGATGAGACATTCCTTGCATGAAAAGACTAGTTAGGGATGGAATTTGACTATTAGCTATGTGTGAGCCAGGGAATGAAAGCTGGTCTACGAGTTGGACCACTCGGCCTTCATGTGGAAAACACATTACTCAAAAGAGTTAGGAGACAATGGCTCCTAAGCTATAAATATAGTCACGCCCAAGGAGCAGATTATAATCTAAAGGTCATTGGACTACCATTACATTTAGATACACGGTTTTCCCTCTCAAAGTTATAGCCAAACTTGGAAGGATCCCTAACGGTCGACTGGTTCCTTTGTCAAAGCCTGTTAGATTTCTTATCTCAGGCAGAAGCGATGGTGAACCAAGCACTTTCCAAGCAGTTGATGAAGAGATACTCAGAGAAGCCCCCTCATCTATGATGGTACCGACCATGAACATTCTGTAATATTGTATAATGATTCGGAATGGTACATTAGACAATAAACAGGGTTTGCCTAGTAGATTCCAATCGAAAGAAATGACTAGGTTGCTCGAAGGTGGGACCAAATAAACAGCTGGATATGAACCTAATGAACTTCTTTCCTACAGTAAAGGAATGGGTAGATTGCCCCCATGTTCATCGGAGTTTGTGTTTATGAAAAGAATTTGAACAGTGTCATTCTCATTCTCTTCGGTGACCGAATCATCCAAAGATGGACCTTCTGAAGACAAGATCGGGTCGACTGCCACCTCAACATTTTGACTTTCATCTGGTATGGATTCAGATGGTTTATCTTCAATGATAGATGCTTCGACTAACCACAAAGTTGTGTCAGTCAGATTTTCAACTAGTGATGGACTCAGCAAGAGTTTCTTGTACCTAGGAGGAAGCCGTAGTGGTGAAGCAGGATGGTTATCCAAGACTCTTTTAGCTTCGTCCAGGAAGGGACAACGGTGGATGGCATGATTTCCTTCACACAGTTTGCAAGGAAATTTACATTTTCCTTTCTGTCCAGAGACTTCACTTTCAGTAGTTGACAGTGTACTCTCAACATGATCATCAGAGGTTGATGACACCGGATTGTGCAAATGAGGAGACCAGTCCCTTAAGATCCGAGGGATGCAAGGACAATCTCGATGATAGTGGTCCCCTTGGCAAATGACACATGGAGATTTAGGTTTGGACGGTGCAGTGTGTGTATTTTCGCTAGATGATGCATGGTTTCCCTTTTTCACCTTTGGCTCCTTCTTCTTTTTCTCGTTCCCTTTCTTCTTCTTCTCTGTTACTTGGTTTTTAGCTTTATTGACTTCACCAAGTGAAGAGGAAGGAGGGGAGGGAGAAACAAGTGAAGCAGAAGGTTGGGGGGTAACTCTAGTATCATCTAGTTGTTGACTTGATTGCTCAGGAATCGTGGTGGTTTGAATGACAAAGGTTGAGAAGAGCCATATTGGTGAGCCGATTATCAATCCTGGGAGGGACAATGTGGCCATATGAGGTGTAGCAACATTTCCCCAAGAGGAGAAAGGACTAGGATACCCCTCAAGGGGGACTCCTTGGTTGGTGGACTCCATTTTTCTCAACCTAAGACCAACGAGGGAACAGTAACGTTATTCCGATTAAAATAAATTTTAGACGCTTTGACACAACTTTCTTTTTCAATTTTTAAGAGTCGAGAAAAAGCTAAAGATGACTCTAGTCGCCTTTGATTTTTAATGATCCTAAAGTGGCAAGTGCTCAGATGGACCTTTTCCTTTAAGAAGTCTGAAAAGGAACGAAAGAGACTACTTTGGAAATCTAGACAGAGGGATTACCAAACCAATCACAAATCTACATAATACTTTTTACGGTATGGCAGTCAATCTTCCCGAATGTTGTGTTCAGTGCATTGTGATTGATAGGGCGACAAAAACGACTTCCTAAGGATAAAGGATATAGCCTATTGTGGTCTCCCAATATATACTCGACGATACATGGGAGCACAAGTCCGTACTGGAACTTTTCGTCTCAAAGAGCAGGAATCACCCAACCTATGATGAAAGCAATAGTTACCAGGCTTTACAATGTTGGAATACGTCTCTAGCCTAGACTTCTAAATGTTGTGCGTTAGGTTCCAAAGCGTTTTTATGTTCATTGAATTTATTTTATAGTTGATCTTTCTTAAGAAGTTTGCCTTTCAGGTTCACTGCGTGATGTAGATATACAATTCCTAAAATGCAATTTAAGATGATAAAAAATCATTTATTCGTCTTTCTGCAATGAAAATCCTAGCTACTAAGGAAAGAGAAATGAAATTATTTCAACATAGGGCAGAGAGCACACACTAGATGCACTATCCTAAATCAAAATCAATAAGTAGTCTAAATGCAAATGCACGTGCATGTATTTGTTTTCGTTTTCTTAATGTGTGAATGAAAAGAAGAATGCCAAGTACAAATCTGAACCGTTTCAAGCGACAGTACTAACGATTTTCTATTCAAAAGACGAAAGGAAGATAATTATGACACCTTGCGATTTTGAATCGAAAATTGCTTTTGACACTTGAAAAACTACTAATTCAAATCAAATACAAGAGTAACAGTGTAATCGACCATCAATAATAATAGAATTCTTTTCTTTGATTACGCTACTTCTTTGTAAAGGAGAACCATAAATGACTAACAATACATAAAAAACATTTATAGTTCCTTGTACTTTGGAGGCTGAATCATGCAAAGGAAGGGAGTTTCCATAGAGGTACACTGATCACAGACATCAAAACTCCTGAATAAAGCTAAAGAGAGTGAACAAAAAACCAAAATCTAGAAGCAGAAGAGGTCTTATATGATCATCGCACTTGTAACACAGGGAAAGAGCGATGCATCTCACCTACTGCACACGGGAGGTGCGACGCATCCAGGTTCCCAAGAGGAGAAGGTGCGATGGTCTAGGGATGAGACTTCAACTTGGTTTTGGGTCACAATTTGCAGCTTAGTTCAGGGATTTAGGCCGTGCTAATGATAGTCAGTAGATGCAAATCACAGGGGATGATCTAATGAGGCTACTTGGGCCACCACCAAGGAAACTAGGATGTTTGAAAATCAATCGTTTAGTTTATAAACAAAACTCGGAGATAGACTAAAGCAACATTGATCTACTTTCCACTTGCATAGCAAATGCAGTCCGAAGGCTAGCTGGCTTGACTTCAGGCTCCATCTGTAAGTTTATAAAGAAAACAAATATAGACAAGAAAACAAGCTATTCGCTCCCCAGCGGAGTCTCCATTTTGTTATTGGGAAATCTAGTGTCTATGCAGAGCTGCGAGTCCCACTAAGATGGGTAGCTATCTTAGAAACAAACATATTAAAGTTACTTTCGTTTTCCTTTACGAGAAGTAGATAGGAGAGGAGCAAAGAATACCAACCTAAATCTTTCACTTGGTTCCTTGCTTGTTCCTCTTCCTCTCTAACAGGTCTTTGCCGCTCCTTCCTTAACCACTCTGCTTCAAAGAGTACCTGTAAAGTTAAAGCAACATAATACCTTCAAAGTGCAGAGATCTACAATCATAAACAATATAGGACTAGATATATATTGACCACACAAATGCATATATCATCAAACATACAAGAATGTGGAATAAAACTTGAATAGCTTTATTGATATAAAGATTATAAGAGAGGATTACAACCCATTGGTCTGACCCAACATCATCCTCCCAACATGAAAGCCCTTCTTCACCTCATGAAAAGCTTAGATCACCCAACACTATGATATTCCACGAGGAAACCAACAACACTTCCTTACAAGATACAAGATTCCAGCCTTTGGAGCTTTGGGATGAGGGATCCATATATAGATGATCGCAGGGGGGTGAGTCAGCTTCTGGGATTTTGATTAGTGCCCTCTCTTTGATAGTTCTTGATTCCACTTGGAGATTGATGATCTCTTCCTCATCCCTGGGTGAATTCAGAGAGGCAAGTGTCATAGGAGAATTTTCTGGAAGATTCCATGATCATCCACCTTGCAAACTGTCTCTACCATTTGTCTACTCTCACCCATCGCACCCTATAGAAGGGCTTTCCAGTATGCATCGCACTTTTTACACTGAGCAGGTGAGATGCATCACACCCTTAGCATTGGGCAATCTGTATGGTGCAGTTTTGACCAGTTCTGAGCAATTTTCTATGGAGAACTTCTGGGAGATGATGTAATCAGCTGATCTTGTTCCTTTAGGGCATGAAACAACACTTTTAGGGACTCATAAGCCCTTGGTTTATGGACATATGTGATTAGGTTTGCAGTGCCCAAATATTCCTATAACACACATGAGCTATGCCACGAGGTCAAAACCCAAGGGATTAGAGTGGGTGTGTTACACAACAATTTGTCACCATCCCTGTTACCCCTCTCCTACATCTTGGAGGACTCATTCTAGGACCTATGAGAAGTGACATGACCTGCAAACACTTGCATTGCATTCCCCTGAACATGATCTTCATTTTCCTTGAAGACATCTCCTGCTAAAAACCCCTAAAAATAACCCTTTTTCCATTGGCGCGGTTCCATAGTGCAGCCCTTGCGCCAATGGGGGAAATCCTCCAAATAGAGCGTGCCAGTTGGTGCTCTGTCATAGATTCACACTCACACCAACCATAATCAGTGGTGTTTTTTAACAAAAAAATGGCAGAAGATTCATCCTAACAAATTCCTGGACTGAATCTATCTTGAGTTGGGTGGTTTGGCTATGGGTTTCCATAGAGAGGAAGTGGTTTGCCACCTCTCATGGAAGCTTCCTTGATCATAGAGCCAATCCCATGATTATTGTGGATGATCCCAACTCCCCTTCCTCCATCTATAAAAGCTTGTCCATTTTCCTTGGCAAGCTAGTTCCAGAGTTCCAGAGATTCAGAATTGTCAAGTTTCCAAGAGCTTCATGCTGCAAGAGCCTTCTTAATTCCCATAAGGCCAAATCCAAGTAAGCAGATTCTTGTCCAATAACCAAAGAGAGAGAGGCTTGTTCCTATTCCCAACAAGCTTTGCAAGACATGTGCTGCTAACTACCCAGCCAAAGGAGAATCTAACGTCAGAACTTTGGTTGTATTCTTATTTGATTATTATTAATGAACGACTATTGGTTATGGTTCCACTCTTATTGTTATTTGTGATGATGATGAGTTATATCCTTTCTGACCTATATATAGTTGCATATGCTGGATTTTATGTTTGTGTTTGTGTCATTTCTTGTATGTGTAGGTGTCCATTCACGAAGATCGTGGGGATTGTGATATGTCAGAGCAAAGGAATGGGAGCACCACCTCTTCTATAAGCACTAGCATTGGAATCCAGGTAGGCATTCATCATTGGTCTTTAATTTGCAATTATGAACTTGCGTTGTAGCATTGTATGATTGTTGTTAGACCCAGTCTGGGCTAGTAGGGATTGCCTCTGTCCGCAGAGGGGATTTACCTCCTCAACAATTTGGTGACTCTGCTGGGTTTGGGTGATCCTTTTTGACCTCTCATCTGCTCTTTTCCTTGTCACCATGACCTCTGATCATTTGATGTCAAATACTACCAAGTCCACGGTCGTGCTGCCGATATGTTCAAGAGAAGTTGACCTCTGTGAAATAATCAACCTCCTTCTAATAACTCACATAATCCTGATTCACAAAAAATATTATCTTCCTCTGTCTCGCATCGATGATGTGGGAAACAATATGGCCCACCTTTGATCAAGGTCACTTCCTGTCGACTTCAGCTCATTATCCAGGAAGTTGATCTAGAGACTCCCTTTTGGTGCCTTGGAGCCTGCATGCCTCAATGGCAGGTTCTTCGCGTTCGACGCAAGGTTTTCATCATTGGCCTCTAATCGAATGATTCTACGGGTGTTCGACGCCGGCTCACTGATTCGCACACCATAGATTGTACCTATAGTACCTTGAGGGCCATCATCATTATTGGTGGTACCTCTCACGTCTGTTAATAGTTTTCATCATTGGCTGGTAATCAAATGATGTTCCTGCATGTTCGACTTCGACTCCTATATTCGCATGCTTGAACTTGTACTTTGTTCAGATCGAGATGAAGCGCAAGACCCTGGATTTTGTTTGTTGGGATCCAGGCTGTGATTTTGTGGATTATTACGATTATTACATGACTCATTCACTGGATGGATGCGACCATGCCTGAGTCTATTTATCGATCCTCACTGGATGGCTGCACCCATACCTTGGATCTAGATTATTGTGTACTCTGCTATGGATGGATGCGCCCATACCACATATATCATGTATTTGAGATATTAGTTGTACTTCTCCACTCAGGTTTTCCGCCGACAGTGTTTTTGGCTCGACATGTTCTCATAAAGCATTTCACCCCTCTCTCTCTCTCGGGCCTCATGCTTTAGGGGGAATCTGTTACACAGTAGTTTGTCACCGTCCCTGTTACCCCTCTCCCGCATCTTGGAGGACTCATTCCGGGACCTATACGAAGTGACATGACCTGAAAACACTTGCATTGCATTCCCCTGAACATGAACTTCATTTGCCTTGAAGACATCTCCTGCTAAAAACCCCTAAAAATAGCCCTTTTACCATTGGCGCAGTTCTATAGTGCAGCCCTCACGCCAATGGGGTAAATCCTCCAAAGAGGGCGCGCCAGTTGGCGCTATGTCACAGAGTTGCACTCGCGCCAACCATAATTAGTGGTGTTTTTTAACAAACAAATGACGGAAGATTCATCCTAACAAATTCCTGGACTGAATCTATCTTGAGTTGGGTGGTTTTGCTATGGGTTTCCATAGAGAGGAAGTGGTTTGCCACCTCTCATGGAAGCTTCCTTGATTATAGAGCCAATCCCATGATTATTGTGGATGATCCCAACTCCCCTTCCTCCATCTATAAAAGCTTGTCCATTTTCCTTGGCAAGCTTGTTCCAAAGTTCCAGAGATTCAGAATTGTCAAGTTTCCAAGAGCTTCATGCTGCAAGAGCCTTCTTAATTCCCATAAGGCCAAATCCAAGTAAGGAGATTCTTGTCCAATAACCAAAGAGAGA
>APFE030824092.1:5208-23039 GCA_000404065.3 Pinus taeda | reverse complement strand
ATTATTATTTATTATTTATTAAGTGGTTTATTTACTATTATTCATTATTATTATTATTTATTTAATTATTATTTTTTTGTATTATTTTTATTAGTTCTTATTATTTATTATTTATTATTAAGGGAGGGATGTTACACTGTGTTTTCTATGTCTTTTTCCTTTTCAGGATTAGAGTCATGATTGGTTGATATTCCTAAATCAACCTTTGGAGGTTCTTCCATAGTTTCCTTGGAAGGAAGGGAAGTGGGAGGTTGTTTATTGTTTGGTTGATTATCAGTTACATCTTCAATTATGGGGTCGGGAGGATTAGTCTTGGGTCTAGAAAGAATTTGCAAAGGTCTGGTTACTATCTTACCTTTTTTGGGCTGATTTGGGACTATTTTCTTGTTTGTTTCAAGGACATCAATTTTCCTACCTCTTAGAATGTATTTCTTGTGCACCTCAAAGATGGTTGAGTCATATCCCTGCCTAAAGTCGAATGATTCTCCTGATTGGGTTTGGAACTATCGGACTATTTGGGCTTCCTGATCGTCCTGGCTTAAGAGGACCTCTTCTTCCTCATCCAAACCCATTAAATTTATTTGAGTATCCTCTTTAGGCTCTTCAGAATGTGAAGCTTCTGCATAGTTCTCCTAGAAAGGGGGTCTAATATTTTGGTCTGGGCCATTCTTTCCAGCGTTCTAGTTTTGATTTTTCCTAAAATTAGGATTTCTCCCTGAGTTATTTGGTTGATTATCCCAAGGGGATTTCCTTTCAACAGCTTCTAACCTTCTTCCCAATCCTATCATTTCTTTAATTAATTCAGTAATTTTTTGATCAGATGGGGAATTTTCATCTTTTAATGGTATCCTCCTTTCACTCCTAGCTTTGGATCTTTTGGAGAGTAGGTTGGCTTGGCTGACTCGACAGAACAGAGCCATTCATTCATCATTGGCTTCAACAAGTTTTTCCCCAATGCGCTCAGTTTGTAGAATAGGCGGCATGTTGCCGAATATTAGTGGATTTTTGAGGTCTAAAATGGGCCTCCTAAGGAAATTATAAAATAATAGCGGAAATAATAAAGTATGATTAGATTACATCATTAAAGTTTAGCAGGAAAAACTAAAAAACTATTTTTTCAACTTATCTCCCTATGGGTTTACTCAAATTTCGAGTGAAAAACTCATTAGATGCAAAATTTGATCATGCTTTTTCACTTATTTCTCATTTTACATGTAGCAGGAGTTGGGAACAGGTCCCCTAGAGTCAATTTTGGGGTTAAAATCCCAAGTTTCGTATAAAAGAATGTAAAGTCTCCACATTGTGTGGTCGTGGAGTGCGAAGTTGTAAAGAGTCATTAAGGGTTTCCGCCCTTTGTTTATGTAAGTCATGTCAACTTTAGGAGATCTACCCATGGTCCACAGACCATGGGATTGTATAAAAAGAAGTCCTAGAAGAGTATTTTAGTAGAGATCTAAGTGTGAATTGATGTAATGGGTCTGTGAGAGATAAGCGCAAAGAGTCTTAGCATAGGAAAGAGGCTCTGTAGTTGTGTGCACAGAAGCCTAGGGTAGAAGTCCGTAGATGAGTGCACGAACCCCTGCAGCTGTGTGCGCAGGGTAGTTAGAGTCTGTACAGAAGATCTGAATTATCAATAAAGAGAGTTATTCTGGAATTACATGTGTATGAGCTATTTTACTTCTATTATAAATGCATACGACCATGTTATGATGAACATTGGGTTTATGTTTTAATGCTATATTGATACGCGAATCTATGTGTTCTTCTTTTTTATATGAACACAAGTAGGAATATCTGTTTACGTGAAGATAATTGCAATGTGTGTTAAAGTTATCGAATACTTAAGATAATCAGGGTAAACACAACAGTAAAGTAATTACAGAAGCGCGTAACTGTCTGAAACGCCTAGTTAGGGTATGCGAAGGATGATCGTAGACCTTCGCGAAGGTCTAAAGTACGAATCATAGAAGTATATCGACAAGCCCTAACAGGAGTATCAATCTATGCAAAGGCAGTTTAAAGGTATAAAGCGACATTGCTACCATCTCAAGGTGTAGAAACTTGGTTCCTACATCCCCCCATACTACTTCGGGTGAGACTTTAGTCCATGCTTCGTGGATTGATGCTAAAAGGGCCAGTAGTGTATGGATTTGCTAATGGAGGCAAGTATCCACGCCACGATCAACTGCAAGTCGTGGCTCTCACCAACTGTCTTTGAGCAGTTGTCAGAATATGTGGAGTTCAAGGTGAATTTCCACTACATTTCCATCAAAGCTCAGAAGGACCCTGAGAAAAAATGGTATGATCTTCCATACCTAGCAATGGATGATGCAATCGTCGTGATCCTTAAGAGCTGGCTAGCAGAATGGCGTGCAATGTCAGACTTGTCAGCTGGGTCCAGTAAGTCTGTAGCGAAGTGGAAGAAGGAAGAGGCCAGGTTAAAAATGGAGCGGTTGGCCGAAAGAAGGAAAACTGAGGCCGAGGAAAAAGCTAACGCAAAGTGCATTACCAAGAAGCAGATAGAAGAGGAGGATGAAGAGGAAGAGCATGACTCTGACAGAAGTCATAGGTCTCCTTTGCCATAGACGGAGGAAGAAGAGCAGCAATCAGGACAAGGAGGTGTAGACCTGGAGACTATGTCATTCCAGGTTAAGCACACAAGGGAGCAGGAAAAGTAGGGCCGCAGAAGAAGTCCAAGGCCAAAAAATCATCACTTGACCCTATCATTTTGACTGAAGGTGATCTGAATGATATCAGGGACACAGTGAAGGATGCGAGTGTGGAACTGCTGGAGCAGTTCGAGCAACAACAAAATCAATCCTTGGTAGCCATTCAGATGGATCTACATGAGCTGTAGATCCAGGCCACTCAAGTGCAGACCAACGTGGGACAACGCAAAACGACGTCAACTAGCTTGGCACCTGGGACCTCAGAAGCAGCAGAGTTGGTCCACTCCTTAGATCCCCGGACCATCATGCTTCTGGACAGAGCATTGACTACAGAAGTGGAAGCTGACAAGCCCATCGTCAGCACTCTGAAGAAGGTTGGCTTGAACTTGACTGCACTTCCAAGTGAAGTCCTTCACACGCTGCAAGACAATGTGATTGCAGAACTTCGGGCCTATGAGCAGCGCGCCCTGAATGTGATCAGTGAAAAAAAGGTTAACAATGCCTAGATGGTTGTACAAAAGACGTTTGTGATTGATCTCCTTAAGAATATCACAGAGAAGAATGAGCGCACCACAGTTGTAGTAGCTGAGGCATGCAAAAATGTTCCAGAGCTAAATATTCCTTAAGATGCGCTAGTCGATGCTAGAATTTGGAAGCTTGTTGCAGGTGTGTGTGATGCAAGGATAGAGATGGCTAAGGTTTAGTTTGAGCTATACCTTAAGATCATGGAGCTCAAGTTGAGGGCCCAACCTTCGACTCCACCAGAATTCAGAGTAGCGCGAGGCCGCTGTCAAAGATGTCATTGCAGTAGTAGACACTACAGTGAAGGATTGCATTGCGCTCTTCGAGCAGGCGCTCAAAGTAGTTACCAGTCTGCAAGAATCTCCCAACCTGCAGAGGCTAGAAACAGAGGTGATGGAACTGTAGCAGAAATACGACAAGGTCAAAGCGACGACGCGCACGATCGCCATTACATAGAGGTTAGTGAAGCTGCAAGAAGCAAAGGCACTAAAGGAACAAGTGGACGCAGCACAGCGGAAAGAGGGTGTTCTCAAGGCCAAAATAGGGCCTTGATTAGATGAATCATTGGTGCTCACAGCCACCATTGAAGGAAAATTGTTTAGTCTATAGGAAACACAGTAGAAAATACAGGCAGATAGCTTAGGACCAGCGATGGAGTAGCTGGTTAAGCAGGTAAAGTAGGCAGCAACATAGTGCACCGCTAAATTTGTAGTGGTACAGGTGGAGCTAGGAGGTCTTCACAACAAGATATCTGCACTAGCAGAGTGACTCGGGGGCAAGTTACCATATTTGTGTTGGGGGCCTATTGGGAATGGGTCACCTAGAGTCAATTTTGGGGTTAAAAGCCCAAGTTTTGTATAAAAGAATGTAAAGTCTCCACATTTTGTGGTCGTGGTGCACGAAGTTGTAAAGAGGCATTAAGGGTTTCCACCCTTTGTTTATGTAAGTCATGTTGGCTTTAGGAGATATACCCATCATCCGCAGACCATGGGATTGTATAAAAGGAAGTCTTAGAAGAGTCTTTTAGTAGAGATCTAAGTTTGAATTGATGTAATGGTTCTGTGAGAGCTAAGAGTGAAGATTTTTAGTGTAGGAAAGAGGCTCTGTAGCTGTGTGCACAGAGGCCTAGGGTAGAAGTCGGCAGCTGAGTGCACCGACCCCTGTAGCTATGTGCGTGGGGTAGTTAGAGTCTGTACAAAAGATTTGAATTATCAATAAAGAGAGTTATTCTAGAATTACATGTGTATGAGCTATTTTACTTCTGTTATAAATGCATACGACCATGTTATGATGAACACTGGGTTTATGTTTTAATGTTGTATTGATGCACAAATCTATATGTTCTTCTTTATTATATGAACGCAAGTAGGAATATCTGTTTACGCGAAGATAATTGTAATGCATGTTAAAGTTATCCAATAATTAGGATAATCTGAATAAACACAACAGTAAAGTAATTACAAAAGCGTGTAAGTGTCTGAATCGCCTAGTTAGGGTACGCGATGGACGCTTGTAGACCTTCGCAAAGGTCTGAAGGATGAATCAGAGAAGTATATCGATAAGCGCTAATAGGAGTATCGATCTACACGAAGGTAGTTTAAAGGTATAAAGTGACATTGCTACTATCTCAGGGTGTAGAAACTTGGTTCCCCCATCCCCCCATTTTGCTTCGGGTGAAACCTCAGTCCACGCTCCGCAGATTGATGCTGAAAGGGCCAGTAATGTAGGGATTTGCCTGGCTGACTAACGTTGAACCTGGGTCAGGGCCCATCAAGCTAAAAGTAGGGTCCATTGAAAGTATGAAACATGGGTACTCCTTGGACGAGGAATTAAATTTTGCATCCAACGAGTACTCTCACTCGAAATTTGAGTAAAAACTTAGGGATATACGCTGATAATACAAGTTAAAAAGGTAGTTTTATTATTTTATTATTTTTTAATCTTTTTACTTTTTTACTCCAAAAATGGTGAATCATCCCCCATGGTTGACATCATTATCTTGAATCCTATTGGTTCTTATAAATTTTATTTTGGTTATACACTTTTTTTAGGAGGCCCATTTTAGACCTAAAAATTCCCCTAATGAAAAAGACTACAAACATAGTGAAACAAGGTTCGAGAAAATGTAAAATACCAAACATCAAACCCTAAATTGTAGAGCCTTCAAGACCAAAATGATAAGGGATGAAATGAGGTTTTTTGGAGAACCCTCTCGGAAAACCGATTAATGAATTCAATAATTGTTAAGTACTAGCTCGAGTAAGGGCCATAATGACGTTCGGATATGAGCAATCGGAGTGGTGGTCATAGGATAACAAGCCATATGACAGTTGGAATCACCATAGGATGACACTCAAGACTTAGGATTCCAGGTATGTCAATAAATATGTGTCAAAACGTAACACATCACTTGAAACCAATGTTTGTCTTAAGTGTGAATCCATGAAACAAATCACCAAAAATACTATATTTAACTCAATATCAATGGATCATTAATCGATGGACGTGACATGATTGAACAACTAAATGATGTAAAAGAAACATTTAAAAACTTACAACGCCAACAATATAGGGCATATACATTAGTTTATCACCATTGGTTCAAACATTGAAACATTTTTAAAAAAATCACAGATCACACGGAGATAAAAGGATTATCATAAGAGTCAATATGATAGTTTATAGAAGTTATCTTATTACCCTTACAAAATTAATTAGGGTTGTTACAAAATCTTGACTATGTAGCATTCCTTAAACTTAAACATTTTTTTGTTATTAGGAGCAATGATAATTTCACTAACCATAACAATCAAACAAAATAACCCTTACATCACTGATGAATGAAAGAATGGACCATATAATTTTACACATATCATTAACAAAATTTGAATTCGACATAGAGATCAAAATGATGATTACAGGAAAACATGCAAAAATCAATCCAATACCAATCCAATCAAATCGAAACAACAAAATTATAAAAAATTCTAAGAAGGGCGCTTTATTTTTTCAAATAGAAGGGAGTAGGTTGATTTTCCAAAAAGTATATTGATGTAGTGTCTTTTGATCTCAAACCAATTAAGCTTATTTTTGCATACATTTTTCTAGCACCTCGTCAATTTACAAACTCCTGGTCAACAATTTACACAATTAAATTTCCCATCATTTTTGGCATCGTTGTGAAGGAATTAGGTCTTGGTTGATTTTATTTTTTATTATATTTCCTCAATTGCAATATCTAAGCATCCTAGAACACAGAGTGGCGAGAGCGGTAAGACAAGAGGTAAGAACTTGCATATCCACAATTTTTGGGTTGCTTGCTTCACTGGATCTAGATGATGTTGGTATTGTATGAAACGATGAATAAACTGGATCATTATGAACAATTAACTGGTGACAACAAGCCCTAGTAGCATGTGGGCATCTAGGTACATGCTATATCTTATTTTGAATTTGCTTTCTTTTCACATATTTCATTTACTTCCTTACAAATTTTTGGGTGCTATAAGAATCTCCCAATGTACTAATACACTTTCACAATAGGGATTAACAACCAGCAATAAGGATTTAAGAATGATCAAGATCTTGATAGAAGATGTTACTCCAAAAACTTTCTTAAATTGTAGCAGCAATCGATGCCTCTACATCTCAGGAGGAGAAAATCCTGACAACAATCAAGATATATCTGTATTCTAAGAAGTAATAGTAGAGAAATAATTCTACGAGAAATATTTAGAAGAAGACCCAAAATAAATCAGGCAACCATGGACCACAACTGTTGATGGGCAACCTTTAGAGCCAAATATCGATGATTTTTTCTCATTTTTATCATTAGGCCACTTGAGTATCCCAAAGTGTGATGAGAAGTAGATAGAGGTAATGAGGAATTTCAATCATGCCTACCTTTATATATTTTATGCACCCAAGAGACTAGTTAACAACTCGTAGAAGATTCATGTGGCATGCCAAAGGATAACATGCAAATTTGTATTGATGAACAAGTAACCAAAGAGCATAGCAATTATATTGAGCATTGGTTCCAAACAGTTATCAGGCTAGAGCACCACTCCCTTCTTCAATAACTATTGTCATCATATCAAACAAAGTAGTTGATTCCTCATGATTTGGTAAATGTTAAGACTTATATTTGAAACTTGAGTATGAATGTATTCCTACATTTGTTACACACATAGTTGCACTGGAATTACTCCTACACTTGAAGTAGATCTTCATTTGTTCAATTAAAATAGGGTAGGATAGTATAGAAAAATAAAATAAAATAAAATTGTTGTAGTTACTAATTATTCTTGCAGTTGAAACTCTTTAATATTTAGTTGCTACATATGGAGGCACAACTGCTACAACTTATTTTTGATGGGACATGTTGCAACTTCTTATGGTTCCTTTTACCAATGCCACCATTAGATTGACCACCATTAGTTATTGTTTGTGTTGACATCAAACAATCCTATGGTGAGTCTTGTCAGGTATGATTTTCTCTTAATTCCTCATTATTTTGTAAAGTGACTATGATTGTTTATATGTTAATACTTCTCCACGTCACCTAGTTGGGATCATCCACTAAGTCAGTTGGGGGGGAGGGGGAGTGTGGGGGGGTTTTCACTTCCTTATGTTCACAAGGTTAAAATTATGTGGTGAATTTAGGGGTTTAATAAGAAACACCATTACTTTTAGGTGAATCAATCATATAAGTCTAATTTCTCTAAAAAGTTGTTATCCAATAAATCTTTCCAAGTTCCTCTAAGAGGTATTGTTGAAAAATATCCTTTGGTAGACCTTTTATTTATAACATTAATAGGATTTTATTTATAACATTAATAGAGGGGCCTTTTAGTTATTATCCAAGATGCTTCATTTAACTACACATTAAATAAATCAGATTTAAGACTATTGTGAATAGTGTCACCCTTGGTCTAAACTTGAATGATGATTTATGTGCCTAGCAAATATAAAATACATGCATACTAGCTGAATTCCTTACACTCTAAAAACTACCAATGATCAATATAATCTATATATAAATATATATATATATATATAATGTGTGTGGGTGTGTGTGTGTGTGGTGTGTGTGTGTGTGTGTGTGTTGTGTGTGTGTGTGTGGTGTGTGTATATAGTATATATATATATAGTATATGTATATTAGATGTAGATTTAGATGTTAGATGATATTTACATGCACCTACTTCGATGTTTTTTTTTTTTACTTCTATATGTTCTGAATCAGTTTAATGGCCATCTTTTGGGGTTGTTGGTTCATGTTCCCACGAATAAAATAGTCTTGTTCAACATTGTCCTATATATTACAATATAGATATATATAATATATATATTTAATTATAAAATAATAATGATATATATATATATATAATATATATATATATATATAATATATATATATATATTATATATAACTATATATATATTATAATATATATATATATATTAATATAATAATATATATATATGTGTGTGTATATGTATATGTATATGTATATGTATATGTATATGTATATGTATATGTATATGTATATGTATATGTATATGTAGATGTAGATGTAGATGTAGATGTAGATGTAGATGTATATGTACATGCCACCTACTTTCGATGTTTTTTTTTTTGACTTCTATATGTCTGAATCAGTTTTAATGCATCTTTGGGGTTGTGTTCATGGTTCCACGAATAAAATAGTCTTGTTCAAACATTGTCTACCACCTAAAAATTTTGTTTTAGTAGTTGTTTGTTTTTTGTTTTTGCCTCTGGTTTGAAACAAAATAATTCTTTTCTGAAAAGAGGAGTATTGAATGTGTGAAGGCAATAAGTCTTTCAAAAAGAGAGGAAACAATTTTTAAGCTTAATTTATTAACTGTTGAAATTACTATATTGTTTTGATGGAAGATTTCATGAATCTATTTGAGGGGATCAAGGAGTTTGTCTCACAAATGATGGTCTTAATTCTAGAATTACATTTATCTTGACTAGATAACCACAAACCTTGTGTTCATGTGGAGCATCCTTCTCAATGAAAAAATGATGTAATAAATGTGGTTCACTATTATATGAATGCAACATTGTTTGAAGAAGAATGGTTGGTATGAAGTCTCTTTAAGAAAGATGGGCAGAGTACAAATTAGTTTCATAGTCCAAAACATTGAGAAAATCATTGTTTCATTCAACATTATGCTTAGGGGCCTCAATAAACTAAATCGTGGGTAACGGAAGATGATTCCATGAAATAATATGAAAATTTTGAAAACGATGAATGTCAAAATAACTCATGTCAGATAAGATAAAATACAAGTAATAATGGTTATGAAAAGTGTTAATGCAAGTGCCATGGTTACAGGAATGAAGGGAGAGAATAGGATTGTTAATAAGATTATTGGTATAATCATGTAGGTTGGTTTCATTTGAAATAAAATTATGGGATTATCTAATGTCAACTTTATCTTGTTTGCATGAGGACATGCAGAAGTGCAGGAATGGGGGGAATGATGAGTCTCTAAATGGCCACCTTTTTCACTATTTTAGGAACCCATTTTTAGTCATTTTATCATGCTCCTTTAACGATCTATTACCCATCCATTTTCTCTCTTAACCATTTTTTCCATAAATGTGTCACAATAAATCCAAGAATGTTGAAGTAGTTAATTATTGTCATTTTCCTTTATTTTTAACTAATTAAAGAGGATACTACTTGATTTATTTCTAATGACAATTTTCCTAGCTTGGTTCCTCTTATTTCTATGTATCCTCCATGGTTATCGGGTGTCGCTCTAAATATCAGCATCACATGACACTCCAACTACTAGAATCACAAAACAATATGACTACTGAAAGTGTAGAGTGGTCGAGTTACTGGAAGTGTACACGCTATGCAGTTAAACTATCATAAGTAGTCGAGTTACTGAAAGACGAGATGAACAACTCTGATAGTTGCCATATGTTGGGATGCACTATTCTGGTAGTTGCACACTTGTAGGTGACCATCAAACGTGCGATTGTCGGTTAAGATATTTTCGTTCCAACTTAGTGCAAATAAAGACACATGTTTTCTATGTATTCACCATATGTAGATTCTCTCCTATCCACGTGGTTGTTGGGCCCAACTACAACATGCAATTTACCTTTTCATAGTATGGATTCATTACTCATGATTTTTTTATGCTTCAACAAAATTCTAAATCCCTGTTCTAAAACAACGATGTTCTAGTATTTTGTTAATGGAGCATACACACCACTGAAATTTCTAAAAAAATATAATAAAATATAGCTAAGCCATTAAAGCATGTCACCTCAAATGTACTTCTTTAAACTGGCCACTCCAAAATGTCTCTTACTTTCTCCAAGTCCATGTTCAACCCATTTTATGTCTCATAAATCCTAAGTAGACAAACTTGTCCTTTATACAAGAACATTTTGTATACTTGTAAGCCTGAGATGACTCATACTTTCTTTCATCTTGTTGAAGAATTAATGTCATCCAACTAAACCACTTTAAAATTACCCAAATAATGTGTCAACACTTCATTCGTTAGTCTCATAAAAGTTTTGGGAATAGTTGTCAACCCAAATGGCATAACTAGCTACCCACATAGTCCTTTTGTCTTTAAGGATTTCTTCCACTCCTCTCCTTCATTGATTTGAATTTGGGCATATTCAAATTTTATTATTAAAGAATATACATATAGTAAACATGGCATCAATAACAAAAAATAAATGCTTGATGTTTTCAACATACATCTACTCTAAATTGTAATACATAGATTTATCAACTAAATTAAAGGAATGCAAATGGGAAAACATGCACCTCAATAATGATGTTTGTCATTTAAAAATGAGGAAGCAAAATATTGTCAAAATATTTAGATATGACAAATTCAAGATCTCAAAAATAAATTTGATAAGGACATACTAAATAAAGAGGAAGAAGTTTACTATCAAAGAGATATAGAACAGTCGGTGAAGGAGCGCACTTTTAAGGCGCTCCGTAAGCAAAGGTCACCGGTTCTAGTCCCGCCGATACCAAAAAATCCAGCATGGTTTCCGCTAGCGTGGCTCAAGCTAGGTGCGATCCCCAGGTGAGTTTGATGGCTTATATGCCCCTGAGTCGTGGCCTCTCAACCACAGGCTAAGCGTGATTTTCAAGATTCACCCACTTATCAACCAAAAAAAATAGAGGAAAAAGTTTACTACCTAAAGAATAATTTTCAAAACCTACTTACAAAATTCAAGAATTCAAAGAATAAGAAGCAATGAAATTTGATAAGGACTCACTAAAAAAGAGGAATAAATTTACTACCTAAAGAATTTTTATCAAAACCTACTTACATAATTGAAGAAGTGAAATAATAAAAAGCAATGAAATTAGAAATTAGAATAGAAGAATGAAGATCTTCTTAGGAAAAATATTGAGAGGGGCGGAAAGGGAGGGGGGGGTGGGTGGTGCGGGGGTGTGTTGAATCAATATTTTTAATTCACTTTAACTTTTCATTTCTTATTCTAAACTATGTACACTACTTTTATTTATGCAACCTACGTGTGTATGTGACTTCCATGAAGGAAAATATTCTATATATAGGTTAATTATTTTTCATACTTTCCATCTGATGTTTAACTTTATCATTGCATTATCATCAGTCATTTAGTATGCAATAAAGAGAAGATGAATCACAACACATAAAAAACACGTTGAGACATATGAACACCAAGATTTAGGTGGAAACCCAATGTGGGAAAACCACAATTGTCGTCGTCTTTTTCTTCTTTCTTATCATATAAATAAAATATTCATTACATCTTGTACTGGCATAGACTCTTACCAGCATGAAAGCACCCACCTGCACGAGGTTACAACCTCCACTTGTTCTCCAACACCTACTAGAGGGGAGCTCCAACCCCCTAATCTTGTTTACCAACTCCTACATGAAGGGAGATCCTACCCCCTTACTGAAGGTGACAACCCTCAACACCTTGTGGACCAAATTTCATAGTATTTCACAATGGATCCACCTGTCAATCCACCATCAAAACATGTAGGTCGCCTTTCATTAATTTTTCACACTGGACCCACACCCAACATTATGCTCACCAAACTGAAATACTAAATCGAAAATACAATCATTAAAGCATTGTAAACCAATTGAATCATTGTAACATCATCCCATTGAATACTGAAGAAAACCAATCACTGAACTGAATATCAACTAACCATTACAAATAGATCGAATAAATGCATAACCAATCCAATCAACATTGTCAGATATAGATAGGCATCATTGATAGACAACAACAAATAGAACATACATCATCAATGTCATCATCATCAAGCAACAAATCAAACCCTAGTATATATATATGCGACCTTCATAAAATAAATCTACATATGTATATAATACCATGCATAACACCTATAATATATATATATATATATATAATATATATATATATATATATATTATATTATATATAATATATATATATATATATATTAATATATATATATATATATAATATATATATATAATATATATAAATATATATATATATATATATATATAATAATATCAACATACCACATAAATTATTACAAAATTTATACGCGACAGTACTGAACTAGATCTGTGTATATACGCATTCATACTGAATGAAACCTGCATACATATCTCAAACGATTGAATTAGATCTTCGTTGCAAATCACAACATCAATTAAACCTAGATCTTGACACACATCACTACATACAGACCATACCATCATCATAGGTACAAATCTAAGATTCTTAGTTATAAGCATAAACAGATCAAGCAAGTATATTCATTAGTCTTCACTACACTTTCAGATCTATCAAATCTGAGTCATCTCCTTGCTTTCTGGTGCACGCTTGTTCTAGATCAAATCACACAAAATAAACCATTTACTTTCACACACAACACCTTGACCTCCATCTTCTTATTTAGCTTTTTTCCTTAGCCAATACCTCAGATAAATCCCTTGGTAATGTTGTTAGTATTAGTTGACGAAATCAAATAGATGTTGTTGCCACAATTACTATGGGAAATTACCATGGTAATGACCCATAGTATCAAGATTTTCATTGTTCGAATTATGTATGCTACTCTTTTCCATAGAACCTGTGTACGTACGCGACCCTTCTTCACAGGAATCACATATGCTTATCAGACTTCACATCTTTTATCCATATGTAACTAAACAACCATTTCTATATCCTAATATCAGAATTAGTTCCACAATCATAATATTATCACTATGTTCACATCAAGGACATCATTGTCAAACAAGTTTCCATCAAGGACAACACATTAGTCATAATGCCAATAGATCTAGATAAGAAATTCAACAAGACATATCAAAAAATGATGAGGAAAATTATCTCCTACGAAACCTTAATCAAAGGTTAATTGAATTAACTAAAAGAATAAAATCCAAAAAATAAAAATCTAAAAATAAATAGGACAAGTGAGTAAATGATGAATAATGTTCTTTCCTAAGCCTAGCATAATCATGATTTTCTTACATAAATCAAGAACTTAAATGATGAAAAGAAGAGACAATAGAAAAATTTAAATCAACTTGTTAACAAAAAAAATGTAGATCAAGAGTTAGTTAATTTGGGAAAATCGTTAGAGCTTAAAATCTAGAACATAGAGAAAGAAAATCAATACAAATCCAATTAATATAATAAATTAGAATGTCACTTATGTTAAAAAGTTATCAACCAATAAATCATTAAATGTGACAAATGGAAAATTCTCTCACACTGAAATCAGAATATGAGATATGAGGGTGCATAGCTATCATTCATCACAAGGGTCGTCATTAAAAATGTAAGAAACAATATTAATATGAAAAAATATTCTTTATATATTTAGAGAAACCACAATTTGGAAATAGAGTTGGGACAAAACAAACACCTTGTTTAGAAGCATTAAGTAAGAAGCTACATCCAAACAAACAGCCATTAATAAGTGAAGTATAAGTTATAAATAAGAAGCTACATCGAAACTGATAGAAAATAGAGGGATGAGGAGAGAGTGATTGCACAACACAACACAAATAACACTATCATATTATTCATCACAACAATTACATATATATAAGACATAACACACTGACTTCGACACATCTAGATCATGACTCCAACTCACTACATATCTGGATCATGATTCTAACTCACAATATAGGAATCAGTAGCTTCTATACTGTCGCCTAGAGACTCATGATAACAACTACACATGACATGGAAATATTACTTCCAACAAAAAAAACAACCATTAATAAATGAATTCTAAATTACTATAAATAGATTTACATAATTTTATTAAAACTATCAAGTAAAAATTAATATTATATAAACCATATTCTTTATACACAAATAGAACAAGGTAAAGACAAAATAAACAATTTTTTTGGAAACATTAAATAAGAATCTATATCCAAACAAAAAACCATTAATAAGTAAAATATAACCTTAAACAATTTTGTTAAAAATACTAAGTATTCAATTTTAATCAAATGCAAATAAAGCTAAATATGATAAAACAATGGAATAATGTAACAATTCTCTTCAAAATATAAAATTTCTATTAAAAGTAACAATCATAATCTTTTGATGTTTTTTATTTAGTGTTCTATCATGTATTCAATCATTACAATTTCAAATTAAGATATTTCAAAACTAAAACAAAAAGTTATTTTTTTGTTATTTAAAAAAATTAAAAAAAAAACAATATTACGAAAAATAACTATAGAGTATGTAAATAATTGTATTCAACCATTACAAATTCAAATTAAAATATTTGAAAACTAAAACAAAAAGTTATTTTAAACCATTAAAAGGAAAAATAACTATAGAGAGTATGTAAATAAACACTACATTATAATAATACTCTTTAAACATTTATACAAAATTTCTTACAAAGATATAACTTTAAAATCAATATAATTTATAATAATGTTCTTGAAACATTTATATAGAATTTTTAGACAGGCATAACTTTAAAATCAAAATTACTACAATAATTATTAAAGTAAAATAATAAACCATCAAATTATTAAAATAATAAACCATCACATTATTAAAATGTTCTTTCTCAATAACATTTTCTTGGAATTATATTAAATATATAACATATTTCCTTGGAATTATATTAAATATATAACATTTAAAAACAATTTTATAATAGCATTGAATTAATATAGAAAATGACTTTGGAATGGGTTCATTTTATGTTAAATTCTTCGCCTGGTGTGGGTCCATACTATTATGTGCTTTGAAATTTTATTTGTATGGAAGGTTTTCAATCCAATGTAAGAGTTAAGGTTTTCAATTTAATGTAAAAGTTAAGATTTTTACGGATTCAAGGATATTTTTAAATAAGATTTTTATGGATCCAAGGATATTTTTAAATTTCGATTTAGTTAAGATAAAAATAATAAAATTTTAATTTATTATATTTTGATTTATATTATTAATAAAATATGAATAATATTTTAGATAAAAGATTTAATTTTATTTTATAATTAAAATAAGATCTATAAGAGATATTTAAATTAATTAATAAACATATCATAATTAAAACTTATATATACAATTATATGACAAGTATCTTAACTATAAATAAACACACAACAACTTAACATTAACTGTAAATAAGCCTTGGTTAAAAAACCATGGAATTATCAACACCACATGAAAAAACCAAAAACTAACTTTACAAAATAAAAAAAAAAAAAAAATTATTTAAATTTAAAATTAAGCAAAAAAGTTATATAATATCTAAATATTGCCCTCGCACTACTAAAAATATTCTAATAAAAATTTAATCAAGGTTGTAATAAAATTAAAAAATGAATTTTTATATATAGAAATGTGAAATTTATATCATATAGATAATATTATTAAGAACTAATGATCCAAGTGATGAAAGAAAGCAAATCGCAAAGTGACTAATAATGATAGAGGAAAAATAACACGTGATTATATTAATTTTTTATTATTATATAATTTTGACATGATTAATCCAAAATATAGGTTTATTATTTTACAACCAATTGATTTTTTTTATTTAGATACTTTCTGAAATACAATACAATGGGATCAAATTTAAAAGAGGGGAGGGAGATAGCGATGGAGTGCTAAGAGAGAGAAAGAGAGAGTGTGTGATGGGGGAGAGATCTATAAAGAGTTTGAAATGGAGCGAGATAGAGGGGGAGCTAGGTGGGAGAGAGAGGAGGGGAAGAGAAGGAGAGGGAAAGAAGGAGAGAGAGGGAGTGACAAGGGAGATGGAGAGAGAGTGGGGGAGAGAGGGATGAAAAAGAGAGATAGGGAGAATGGGAGGATAGTGATAAGGAGAACAAGAGGAGAGAGAGATAGATATGGAGAGAGAGAATGGTTTGGAGCTCACATAGAGAGATAGTTGGAGGGGAGAGAGAGGGAAGAAGAGAGACATAAAAAGGGGAAGGAAGAGAGTGATTGTGTGTGTTTGGGATGAGATATAAAAGAAATTTGGAGGGATATATAGATATAGATGGTGTGGGAGGGACGGAAAGAGAGAGAGAGAGGAGGAGAGAGATGGGGAGAGAGGGAAAGAGGGGGAGGGAGATAGACACATAGATGAAGGGGGTGAGAGAATGAAAAAGACACATAGATGAAAGGGAAAAAGAACCTTTTGAATACCTTTGTCTCTTCTTTTGGTAGTGCGAGGATAATCACCTTTCACGGATTTAGCTGCTTGATATAGTTCGCTAACCTGATTCTAGGGTGTGCTATTTTCTGTTGCAGTTGTCTTTAACGCGACTTTTTGAAAGTCTTTTCGGTGGCTTTTTCCGGTCAAAATCCACCAGTAAATTACTGGAATCACAAGTTTGATAGCTAGTTTCTGTACAATCAAAGCGTCTCAGGGGTTTTCCAGGGTGCTAAATCCAAATATGCAGTTAAAAAACCATTTTAACTGCAACAAAAACCATTTTAACTGCAATTTCTTTGGCCGAATTTCATCACTGGAATCTCCAAAAAATCACATTATAGACAACTCCTTTTCTGTTTTGAAAAATTCAACGACTATTGATGAGAAATATATCTCTAAAGGGTGAAGATTAAAATATAATATATATATATATATAACATCACAATTCCATATATTAAATTCTTACCATTATCAATATGTAACACAATTCTTAAATACCGATTCCTTAACTTATTTAACTCTCCGATAAACTCTTAACTAATGTAACTTAATTCTTAAATACCTATTCCTCATCTTATTTAATGTATTGCCTTTTAATATTAAGAGGGCGGTGCTTTTTAATGTTATAGGATCGACTGGTTATATAGAATCAGTCAAAATCCATACAGATTCGTATAACTCCACATCCATGTAACTCCGAAACTTTTAAATTCCACATGTGCATACCTTTTTTCATTATTTTATATATCAAAGAACAATAAACATACTACTGCTTTATAAAAATTCATTATTTTATATATCAAAGAACAATAAACATACTACTGCTTTATAAAATTGGTACTGCTTTAAAAATTGCATTTCTATTTTTTTCCAAAAAAAATTATTTTTCCCTTCATTTAATTAAATTTTT
>APFE030824090.1:0-18262 GCA_000404065.3 Pinus taeda | reverse complement strand
CTAATATAATAAAATTAACAATATTCTAACCAAAATCCCCAACTACAAAATCCCTACATAATTTAACCAAAGTCCACCCATATATAATAAACCAAAGCATGAAATGATATAATACCTTTTGTAAAACCAATTATAAAACAAGCCCTATCATAAATAATACACAAAAACATTAATATTTTACGAAGTCCCAATCATTGATATTTTACGAAGTCCCAATCACCCAATTAGAGTGACCCTTGCCTCCAAACCACAAACTTGCCATAAATGCTACGATAACCGTAATTTTGTACGAAAAACCATAAACCTTATCACGTGGTTTCTCTCAAGACCAACACACCTTAATTTCCTTAAAAGGATGACCTTGATTCATAAAATGCCCAAGGGAATTGTAATGTGTATCTCACTTATCTTCGAACGCTTTCCTTTTTACATTCCATAGGTAACAAAAGGAGTTGTATACGTGGACTAAAACCTTTATCATGAAATGTTTTTGGAAATCCGATTTATTCTGAAAGATAAATCTTTAGAATTATTATTAATTATGAAATACTATGTGCTTACTAAAATCAGAAATAATTTTGTTCTGGGCTAATTAAGCTCATGGAAGATCTGGCTCTTACTCAAGAAGTCAAACCCTAGTGTTCAGGGCAAGGCATATGAAGCTAGTTCCTCATATTTAGTTACCGACAGTGATGTCCAATATGAAGTCCTTCCAGAAAAATATTCTCCATCAGAAATTGCTTAGAGATTGAAAATTGGGATCTAATTTGTTGCTTGGTGAACCCTAAATGTTGTTTTGAACATTTACAACAAGAGCTGAATGCATTTCCTTACCATTGGTTGACTTCAACGCTTTCATTAGCCGTTGGATCATTAATGATGTGGGTGTCTTGGAAAACACGTTTAGTGGATGCTCCAACTATTGATATTGAATTTTGGAAGTCATTGGTAGCGGTGGTAGTTGCACATACAATTGGGCATGTAGCAACAAATGTTAGCATGTCCAAGGTAGTATTTTCATTCACACACATCATTAAAAGTACTCAGCCAGCCTTTAGTGTAACATTGTGAAAAACATAACAATTTTTCTTGAATTTTTTTTACTGTGAAACTATTGCAATAGCATGGTATCAACGTCATAAAAAACTTAAAGCGTTCAACCCTATGTATGTGTTCAAATTTATTAACGAAATGGAAAATCTTCCGTGTGCCCAAAGATTTGTTATGCAAATTTGCCACGCGTGCGTGCTAATGAAGACCTGGAAAATTGATTTGTCAACAAAAATAAACACAACAGAAGGGGGCTCAGTAGCACAATTTTCAGTGATGATATCACACACTGAAGATGGGAGTGAACTTGAATCCTCCTTTTGCGCTTGCTTTCATCATAACCCATATGTTCCCTTCCGTCTTGGTCCTTTGTGGATATTAATTTTATTAAACTTCAAATCACATTAAAATCATCATGCGGGATATTACATTGTGCCCTCTATCATGGGAAGAATAAATGGCATATTTATTTGACTTTGACCAGGAAAGCTGAAGCGAACATAAAGCGAATAATGTTTTTAAACACACGTATTCATGACAATAAAATTGAATATTGAGTTTTTTTGGTTGCATATAAAGAAGAAACGGACTAAATAATGTGTAATTATATAGTTCAAATATAATGGTAAACAAATATTTTCACTAGAGTTTATTATGTCACTGGTACAGACATTTAGTAATCACACTAATAAATTATATAATAAAATTTTAGACTTTTTCTATATAGTATATAATGTTAATTTTAATTTAAAAAGTTGTGTATTAAAATTATTTGGAGTTGTTTTATGTGATTTTTGGACTTTTTGATATTGGAATTCGGCAGAAAAATTTGAGGTGATATCATGTTATTTAAACTGGTTTTTAAATTTTATATATAGATTCAACACCTTCAAAACCTATAGGACATTAAATTGTGTAAAGGTTACCCATCAAACTTGTGATTTCAATAAACTCCTAACAGATTTTAGAGTAATTAAACTGGAAAAACTTCAAAAAAACATACTAAAAACAACTGGAAAATATTTTATCTAGTGACGACACTAGAACTCCATGGCCCCAGCCAATACTTCAGCCAATTTTAATAATGGCTCTAAGGCACGGACCCCACCAGGCTTGCCGAATTGGCCCAGGATTTTACAGAACAAAGTAATGAAGCGAGGGAGAAGAGGAAGCCATGGCTTATACAAACACAAAGAACCGACCCTGAATTTACTGAGCAATCGTGGAGAACAAATTTGGGGATTTTAGAAAATTACGGGCAGATGGGGTTTTAGAGGGTTGGTGCCCACGACCGAGAGTCGTGAAAAGCTGGGCAGTGGGGGTTCATTTGTGATCAATAACAACCAATCTGGATCTTCCACGTTAAATGAGACATTATTTTGTCGCTTGCTTAATTTTCAACCCACCGTGTAAGAGAGCGGATTTCCGTTTCATGGTGTGCGACACCAAATTTTCCATGAGTTTGGTGATACCCAAGTTGCAATTAAACTTTTATAATCGCTGTGCACTTGACATCTTGTTAACCGTTTTGTCCCTAAAAGAGAGTTCATCAAAATTTTGAATATGATTTTATTGTTATAATATTTAATGGTTTGGAACTAAAGTATTATTATAAAATTAAATAAGTTTAAATTAAAATATTTATAATAAATTTATTTATATAATATATATATATATATGGTGTAATATAAAGTGAATCAATAGTTAAGAGTAATATATTTTTGAAAAATTACATGTTAATAAAAAATATAGAATTATTAGAAAAACAATTTTTTTATATTATATTTAAACAAATCAAAAAATATTTGAAAAAATAATAAAAAAAATTGTTCATAACGATATAATATAAATGGTTAGTTAAAAAGTTATGCAAAATCACAATATTAGATTATTCAAAATATTGTAAAGCTAAATAAAATATATAAATTAATTATATATTAATTACTTAAAATTAAAATATAATATAATCAAGTAATGTTTTATTAATATTATAAAAAACATAATAATATTATATATATATATTTTCAAAATAAAATAATATTATAATATATTATAATATTAATAGATTTAATAAGTTTTAATGGTAGTTTAATTGGTCAGTTCTCATTGCTAAGTACTTCTAGTTGGGACGTCCGGCTAAAAGCTACTCGACTGCTCTTGGGGTTTAGGCCTTTTGCTTGTTTAGGTTGACAACTTTGGACTCGATTGCTTGGATTTTTTGTGGATGTGCGCCACCCAATGTCTGTAACAAAAAAATAATTAGATTTAATTTTAGTGAATAAATATTATAATAGATATATTTTATTTTATTTTGGTTGGTTTGACTCATAGAAATTTGAACATTAAATTTCATTGCGGTTTTAACCAGGATGAGATGTATACATTAGAGGATCCCACTACACACCAAGTGAGACACCAAATGTTGCCTTCAAAGAAGAATGTATGTTGGCTTTGCTTCCTTTTATTACAGAAAAACATTATTTTGGTCTTGCTAGCATTGACTTACATCCCCACTTCTCTACAAAAATGCTCAAGGGCATATAGGTGCATTTGCAATCCATGGGCCGATTTAGAAATCAATACAAGATCATTCGCATATAAAAGATGCTTTATCACAAACTCCCCCAACCGAACACCATCTCCTTGTATGAGACCCCCTTGTTTGTGGGACAAGGGACCCACCTTCGCACAACAATTTGATTGTTAAGTCTACGAAGGTATACATACTCTACTCTCCTCTAGTTTTGAACCTGTGATTTCTTAGAAGGAAACACATGCTCTTAACCATTAGGCCCACTCAATTTGTATACATCACAAAAATGGCATTGAGGTGGAACCATAAAAAAAATACCCATCACATAGGTAGCATTACATCAGAATGGATAGAAGTCAAACATTGGAATATTTTATGTATGAATTCTTAATATTTTGGCTTTTTCTTTTATTATAATTATTTTGAAATTTATATTTGGTGGTTATAATGGTTTACTCTTTCCATGCCAAATTTGCAAAGAATGAAAATTAAATTTGAAAATCAATTATAATTAAAATTTTATTAATAATCAATATTTAAATAAATTAAATAAATTATTAATGTAATTTATTTAATATTCTGTATAAATATATTGATGTCAATGTGATAATTAATAAAATATTTTTTAGTAATATTGAATCAATGAATATAAAATATTATTTAATTTTTATAAATAATATTATTATTTTAGTGAAGATTTTATATGTATATAAAATTAATATTTTGTTTTAAAATTTATAATCAATATGATGGATTTAATAAAAAAGAATATATATTTTTTTATATCAAATTTTCTTTTCTAAATTGAGATTATTATTATTATCAATAATATATATCCATTTTAATTTGTGAAAAACAAATATTTTTAAATACAAATCTCTTAAAAATAGTATGTTTACATATAAGCTTATGTCGTTCTTATATAATAGACAAAAGCTACATTGTAGCAATGTATAAAAAAACAAAACCAATGACATTACCACCACGTAACTCTTGTTATCCAGTGAAAATCTATTATAAATAACATTTATCAAGTAGAAATCTACTATAAATAACATTGTTATCCAGTGGAAATCTATTATAAATAACATTTATCAAGTAGAAATCTATTATAAATAACATTGTTATCCAGTGGAAATCTATTATAAATAACATGTAGCAGTATTATTAAGTCTTAGTAAATACATAACAAATAACATTTATTAGTATTATTATGTCATAGTAATTATTATATGTATTAATATTTATTAGTATTATTATGTCCTAGTAATTACTATATATATGTATAGAAGTATGATTATGTGAGGTTAGACGTTGGGATTATGAAAATAACAAATAAAATAAGCATGGCTTTTTATTTTTTTTAGTAGTGCGGGATAGATAATATTTTTCATTTTTTCATAATTTTTAAAGGAGAATAATGATGTTATTCACATTCATATAATATTAGTGTATGACATTGTTGTGAAGATCAAACCTTCATGTTTAGTGTTATTATTATGTCCTAGTAATTACTATATTTTATGTATAGAAATATGATTATGTGAGGCTAGAAGTTGGGATTATGAAGGTAACCAAGAAAATAAGCATAATTTTTTATTTTTTAGTAGTGTGGGGTACATAATATTCTTCATTTTTTCATAATGTTTAAAGAAGAATAATGATGTTATTCACATTCATATAAAATAAGTGTGTGACATTGTTGTGAAGATCAAGTCTTCGTGTTTAGTGTTTTCAATGTCAATGGTAGACCTTGTTAAGATCATTCCTGGAGATTTATGTATAGTCAATGCCCAAGCCAACAAAAGTGGGATTTGTTTCTTGTTAGTTTATTGTGTGAGGAGAATTGGCTCATGCTTTGGTTGGGTTTGGTCTAATGGAAGCCCACTATTGTTATCAAAAGCCACAACAACATATGTTGTGGGGCCACTTCTTGGTGTATACACAATTTGAATGAATACTCCAAAAACACCATTGACTAATTTTGTTTGGACCCATAAATTATAGGATAGCATAACTCATTGGCCTACACATAGCAATACATTTGTTTCGAATTGATCATCATCATGTTGGTGTGTTTCTGAACCACTTTTTAATTCTCCAACACTCGGCATATTTAAGGATTGGAGCATTAACTTGTCATGGTTGTCGACACGAATGTTTGATGCAAAGAGATGAATTAAATTGTCAAATATTTGACATTCTTCAATGGAAAAAAAATTGTTAGAAATATTTTGAAGGAGGTTCTAACCATTATTTTTGGTGTAGCATTGTGAATATTTAACAACAATTTAAAGAATTAGGCCTAGGTGCTAGTGATGTCTTGTTGTCAGAAGATTGTTTCCAAATTAATTACAATGGTAAACAAATTGATTACAATTGTAAAGATTGTCCATAAACTATGTGTTGGAGTTGCTTGTGGATAACTAGGTTGATCTAGTATTAGTGGTATTTCTCACAAATATTATTAAGATTATTAAGCGATGAAGAAATGAGTAGTTGTTTCTCTATAGAAATGTGTCACACAAACTACTTATATTTATAAGTATATATCATGAAAATATTTTTGTTTTATTTTAATTAAAGTATTTAAATACACAATTTAAAAATAATTAGTTTATTATAAATACTTAAACTATTATTATTACTAATTAATTAAACTCAATATATATAATTGACATTAAATACAACATCAAACCTTTTATGTATTGTAAGACCAAGGAAATTTCCGTGGCTAAATTTGAGAGATAAGCTAATTTCATGTTTTCTCCCCAAAAAAGTCACTATTTGTCATTTTTCTAAAATAATTCAAGTGAATTTATAGAATGGAATATTTTACCTTAAAAATCTCTAAATTTTAAAAAAGACACTATATAAAATAATAGGAAATTTGAATATTATATATATAGATATAATATATGAATGATTTGCAATTATTTTTACATTTTAAATAAATTTTAATTTTTTAAATTTCTTTAAACCAACCCAAAACTAGTAGTTATGTATAGGAAAAATAAACACTACATAAAACTTAAAGTTCAAAAAATATACTCAAATTTTGAAATTGAAAAAAAACCTTAACCCACTTCTCAATGAATAACATTGAGAAACATTGAGAGATTTATTTGTAATACCTAGACACTGATTTATTTATAACTAATTAATTTATATTCTTGAGAGTACAACAATTTGAATTAAACACAATTTGTAAGCAAATAAACATAATATATAATATGAAACAACATTTTAGTAAGAGAAATCAATTGTGTTTGTTGAAAATTTATATAGAAATAAAATATCAAATGAATTTGCTATCTTCGTATAATTTACAATGTAAATAATTTTCTTTTTATATAATTTATATAACTAATTTATAATTTTTTAAATATAAAATATTTATATAATTTTTTAGAGTTTTAAAAAATATTAAAAAACTATGTATATAATTTTTTCATTTAACTTTATTGATTTATTTTACCAAATTAAAAAACATTATTTATCCAACAATTTTCAGAACACATATTGCGTCCCAAAAACACATCTCATTTATGTTTCAAGGAGCATTCGTATGTGGCAAAAAAACAAGTAACTACATAGTATTCAAATGGTTATTCATTTTGTTGTAATAAATTCCAACAAGTGGAGGAAGGTTTTGAATATCACTTCGCCTCGTCGAAACTCTCCACCGTGACCCCTCTACCCACCATTTAACCATATATACAACGTTAGAATGTTAGCATTTCATGGACTCACTTGTATATTGATTGATTCATCAATACGATATCATATGTATAATCATATCAGTGGTATTCATGTAAATATTATACTAAACTAATTAGCATATAATTAGTATCAATTTAATTGTATTGTATTAATAGATATAGTTGATATATGGTAAGCATCAATTTAATATATATTACAATATAAACTTAATATTATAGAATTAAACCTTAATATTATAAATTTTTAATATTAAAATATTTATAATAATTATTATAAATAAAAATTTTATAATTTAATAAGAAAATTTATTGAATTTTATTAATATTAGTAAATGTGTTTTAAATAATATTAATTTTTAATTTTTTAATTTTAATTTTATTTTTTTTTTTATTTTTTTTTTTTTTTTTTTTTCTGAGTAAAGACTATGCTATTAATATTAAAAAGAGAAAAAATATGTACAAAGAGGATTAAACCTCTGAGAGAGCCATAGCCATCCCTCTGTCAAGATACCTTTACAAAAATTGATTTTCCTTCTGTTTATAGACGCAGTGATCATTGCCTAAAAAACTTGAACAGACCTATATAGACCCAAAACTAAACAGTACAAAAACGATTACTGTACTTTAGCATGATTACAAGAAAGGAGAACCAAAGCAAAATCCCTACATATGATCGGCTACAAGCTGGAAATGTTCGGTACCGAGCACCCTGAGACGTAACCAAGAAATCTGGATATCCAAAACTGAATTACTATCCTTATACTGCAAGCAAATGGACTGAAACCTACTTGGGCTCACCAGTATCATTTTTGTTGATCTTATCCGGGGCGCGCTCCCAGGTAACCATCACCCCGTCTTCGACTTCCATTAAATTGCCATCCGGAGGAGGCCTAAGGTGCAGGATGCTTTCATAACCTTTCACTGGCTCGCAGTCAATGATGTTCTCCTGAGGAGAGTCCCACTGAGTACTGTCCTCGTCTTGATAATCCTCTTCCTGCACCACCGAGGAAACCTTGAGAGCATCTTCCGCCAATCTGCTCTGAGATGTATTGGCATTCTGAGAAGGCGATTGTTCCTTTGAGACTGCATCTGAGCTGGCGAGCTCATCTTCTTCCTCCGAGAAAATGACAGTGACTAAGGCAGAGATGAGTGGTTTGTTTAACCTGCTTTTGAATTTGAACCTGGCGGAATGCAGCGAACTGTTTAGGGAGGGACCAGACTCATCTGAGGTCGGCAAAGAACGTGAGGCCATAGCTAACGGGGAAATGCGACGAGGAGCAGGGCTGCCCCGCCCCCCCAGACCTCCCCGGAATCCCGAATTTCTCCCGCGCCTGGGAATGCCCTGTCGACGGGGTGCCACGTTCAAACGAGACAACGTAATAAACAAGCTCAAAGACTGAGGGTACTGGAAAAGCGACTGAGAGCTTGTATGAGCCCAGAAGGAAGACCAGACTGAAGAGTGCGAGACCCAGACTCTGAGCACACCAACGAAAGACCCGGCTAACCGACAATGCCCATCCACAACCGAGTGAACCCAATTCCCAACCCAGACACCTACAACAGGGACGGAGACAGAGTATATGCCAAAGACTGACCTGAGACACCAGACGCAAAAGGCGAAATCTGAATTGGAGCGCTTAGCATCTGCGCAGAGCAGCAGAATGGAATTGCTTATGGTAATCCACTGGGGGCCATTCGGAGTCCAAGGCGGCTTCCCCTGAGAGCAGGACCACCAGAGGTGGCCACTGCAGCATACCTTAAGAGAACCAGAGCAAATGAGGACGGCTTCCCCTGAGAGCGGACACTCTGCGGAAAAATTGAAAAGAACCAGAGCGAATGAAACTTGAAGCTGGCGCGCCATCCTAATAACTTCCGTCTACGTACCTTGGGCTTGTGCCTGCAATAAATGGCAATGAATTCCTTCCTCAGCCCGCCAATAAATAGCAATGGGCTTGTGCTTGTCTGCTTGCCAGCTGCCGGTTGCGCATGCATAAGCCATAACACCTATTAATCACGTATTAAAGACACCCGCATCTGGGTTAAATTATATTAATATTATTAAACATCATTAATAATATTAAATTATTAATTAAATGTCAATTTTAAAATTTAAAATCTAATTATCATTCCTAAAATTTAATATTATAAACACTTTTATAAAACTAATTTCTTATTATTTATTTACTAAAAAAATGTATTCCTTAGGTAATCTAGATTTATCATGTTTAATGATGTTGATTATGATTTGTTGTGTTAATCATACTCCCTTTAACTCAGCGGATTTACATCTTATGCTAAATAAAATGCTTTCCCTTTGTCAATTTGTTCATCATTCTTGCGACACAATATCTTGTATTTTCAACAAATTAAAAAATAAAATTAAACAATAGGAAGTCTCATCAATGTAAATATATGTAGCCACATCAAACATTGATTTGCAGTGAAGCATGGATTTGAATATCAAAATATCTCAGTCACATCAAACATTGATTTGCAGTGAAGCATGAATTTGAATATAAATGGATTTGGATTTTCAGTTGTAGATTTAAAGATATAATTAGTAAAAAGATGTGAAGCTTTCAAAATTTAATTTTTAGGACATTTATAATTTTAAATTATTAAATTTATATAATCTGAATCAATCCATTATTAAGTTTGCACAGTTGGAATGACCCAAAAAAACATTCACACAATCAGAATGATCCAAAAACATCAATAATATCCTTCTATGTTAGATACGGATAGAACCATCAAAATCCGACAAACAACCACCAAATCTGAAATCAAATAAAAGGTTTGCAAACATTGTACCCCAAAACCAGTACAAAACTGTAAGAGTTTTGCAAACATTATACCTAAAACCAAGAGAAAACCATTAAATGTAAAACTAGAGACTCTTAACAAATATTCTAGAAATAAATTAATATGTAAAAATGTGAAAAATAACCTAAAATTACAACTTGTGCCATTTGATTTGAGCATCTCTTTTCCCTGTTTTTATATTTTTATATAAGTTAAAATAAAGTAAAAGCTCATAAACATTTGAAATTTGAAAGTTGAGAAACAAGTATTTATATTTTTTAATTATTATTTAAATATGATCAAATATATAATCATTTTTTTAAAGTTTGTTGATAGTAAAAATGAAAAAAGATTCCAATAATTTCAGCATTAAGGAACAATGCAATCACACTATCACACAACGATTTATTAGATGCCAACATTTCAATATGATTGAAAGGAATGCCCATACTATTAGCAATATACATGCTATGATAATCTTACTCTCCTCTTCATTCTTCCAGACTCTCCACAACAAGCCCAAACCATAAATTAAATTGAAAAAATAAAATGCATGATTCTATAGAAAATTAAGGATGAATGCATCAAGAAAATCAATTCAATGAGAGTCTTGTAAATATACACACTTTGTATCAGATGAGATAAGGAACTCCCAACCCAAACATCCTTTACATAACCTAATTTCACTTTCTTGCATTATGCTTGCAAATTCTTTAAAAATTAACAATGACAATCGACTAGCGAAAAAATGAGAGACACAGTCTTCCATTTCGACACAGCCCTCCATTTCATTCAACTCATATTATTCCTTGTAGTTGGCGTGAATTTTGTTACAACGTCATCTTGTCTGAATTTCTTTTTCAACGACGAAGGGGCTCATTTCTAGCCCCAACCCATGGCCACATGTCTTCACATAGGACTAGTGCAGGGTAGTGCGGGTACTAAACCAGAGGGGAAGAACTTAAAGCCCTAGCCTTGGCCCTATGGTGGCCCATACAACCCTCTGCAATGGTGGACATGCACTAAGGCTGAGGAGGCGGAAGATAGGGACTAGCCCTGGTCCTGTGGCGGTCCACGTAACCACCGATGTGATAAGGGGGGGCTACCCCGACAGGGGCGAGTTGTTAGCCCCGACCCCCGACTCCATGGATTAATGTGACCACAAGTTAAGGTGGTAGGTACAAATTGGCGGGGGTTGCAGTTAGCCCGACCCCCAGCCACATGGCCAATATGACTGAGAACAGGGTTGAGATTCGGGCCCATTTAGTTATTGGAATTTTTAACTATCCAAAAAATTGCACTTTTGTTGGCACGAATCTTGCTGGCGCTAGGTGAAATTGTCACTCAATGGGCTATAGAATGGTAGAAAACATATGATAGCCAATTCTTCCAGCTTGTAGAACATTTTGTTTCAAAACTTCCAAGAGCCATAACTTGAGAAATGTTTGGCCTCTTTGAGCCCAATAATAGCCCAACTAGGGGATTTTCGGTCTTCTGGAGCCATTGGAGACACTATTTTTACATTTTGAGCACTATAAACCTATGTAATTATAGATTTGAGCACTTAATTGAAGAGACCCGACATTGGAAGCTGGACCACAAGACGTAGCCTAGGATGGGTGAACTGATTTCTCAATTTGTTGTCTTGTATTGTTGTGTATGGTTTATTTGTCTATGTTTATTTGCTATAAATTGAGTTTAAAACACTAATTTATGTGCTTTTGCAACTTGATCCATTGCCTAAAAGACATAAAATTTATTTGCATATTTTCCATAAACCTTCAAGTTTGTAATACAGATCAAACATGAAGCAAAGATCTATGGCACTCAGGTTGGCAGAAGCATAATACATGGCGAGGTGATCTGGATGAGAAAGATACTTGTTGGATTGTTTGGTCAGATGATGGATCCAATTGTGATTTACTATGATAATCAAAGTTGCATCAAGCTCTTTGAAAATCTTGTTTTTCACAATCGATCCAAGCATATAGATATCCAATATCACCATTTATAGGATTGTGTGCAGAGGTGAATAATGTTGTTGCAGTACATTCCAACAGAGGAACAAGATGCTGATAGTTTGACAAAGTCCTTGTCAAGAGGGAAGTTCAGGTTCCATAGGTGCATGATAGGGGTATTTGATAATCCTTTTCTTGCTAAGAGGGAGTGTTGAAAATCCAACAAGAAAATATTAGTTTGACTTTGCCTTGGTAAAACTAGAGAAAAATTGAATTTCTATTTCAACATAATTCTTGGAGGTAGTTAACTAAGGTGACACAACACTTTTCACTCAGTTAAATCAGTTAATTCAAATTGGGGAAGGTTGAGTTCTGTTCATGATTGATTTCTAATTTGTTACAACAATCTATTTCAGTTAAATTGAATTATGGTAAGTTAAACTAGTTCTAATTATCAAAAGAACTAATGGAGGTCAAGTTGTGGAAGTGGAACTTCAACCAAACTCAGTGATTTACTAGTTAACTAATCAATCAACCCAAAATAATTTTTGCATGCAAATAATTCGAGTTACCCAGTTGAGATGGAGATTCCAAGGTAATGCATTATCCGTTGTAGACTATTCCCATGTGTACAGGTGGTGCATGCAGTTATAGGAAGGACCTAGAGGAATTACGCAATCTAATTGAGGGAATTTCCTAAATAATAGGGGCTAATTTACTCAAGGAACAATGTAAGGAAATAGGAGCTTACAGGGCTTTAAAATTTGCTAAGTGTTGGCCATAGTCAGTGAGATAGGTAGAGGGATAGACTATACACTTGCAGGTTGTGCTCAGGCTAGCAAGCATATGTATTCATCTCTATTCTTTGATTAATGCAATATAGATAAGAAGGGTTTTTGAGAAATTTCTTTCCCCTAGATAAATTTATGTGCATGTGTGATGTTTCCTTTTGCATGCCTATGATTTTTGTTCTAGATTGTGAATTAACTTTCGAAGATTAGTAGAGTAGCTTCGAGTATTGTGATTTAGTAAATTTCATGAGAAATTTCAAATCTACACATTAATTTCTACACAATATTAGGCCTCATATGCTAAGAAAAATGGAATAGGAAATGATAATCATCAGCTATAACTTAAAGCCGTTTCTCAAGACAAGAAAAAGAGCTATGTAGACCAACATAGAGTGCACCAAGAATTCAAAGTGGTAGATCATGTGTATCTCTGAATTAGACCAAAGAAAGGCTTATTGAAAATTTAGTCTTGTGCAAAGTTGGCACCACAGTATTGTGGACCATTTCAAGTTTCAAAAATAATAATATCAATGGCATTTAGACTAGCCTTTCCATCTATAGTGAAGGTTCATGATGTTTTCCATGTTTCTTTACTTAAAATATACGTGCAATATGTTAATCATGTAATTGATTGGTCCGTGTTGTAGGTAGGACTAGAGGGAGAGTTCTAACCATAACCTCTGAGCATTATAGATTAGAGGTAGACCATGCTCTGAAATCAAGTAATCAAGTAGGTTAGGGAATAATGGAAACACTTTGGACCAAAGGAAGCCACGTGGGAGATGGCTAAAAAAATGAGGGTAGCATACCCACTATTGTTTGATGATTAAGTAAATGTAAATGTGTTTGTAAACATAAATGTATATGAAAATGGATGGGTAGAGTTGTGTTAACTCTTGTAAATAGTGTGTGTTTGGGTATAGAACATCAAGGATGATGTTCCTCTAAGGGGTTTTCTCTATGATAACCATTTTGCTAAACCTCTTATAGATATTATTTTGAATTTCCAATTCATGTAAATAATGCTTAATTAAAAATGATGGTTGGCTAAGATGGCATAAAGATTCAAAGTTTGCAGGAGGAGGAGTTGCTTGTAAGCCATATCTGCATTTAAGTTATCACCAAAATTCTTGTTGGAGGGGATGCCCTATTGTAGGTAGTTAATGGAGGAAATGGGGCTCCTAATCAAAGGAAAAGTCTGTAGAATTCCTTGGGGGTCAAATTGATAGAGTCAATAAGCAAGAGAACTTGGGGTGGACAAGAGGAGAGGAGGAGAACAAGGCAAATGGGGCATGATGATGTGAAATATTATGGTGCACAAGACAATGGAAGAGGTGGAGATTACGCATTGAGAAAGAGAAGAGGAGATGAGTGTCTTCCTAGCCTGCACATTCTTGTATGCATATAGAATTGCAATAGTGCATGTGGACTCTTTGCGCTTTATAAAATCCTTTGATGTGTCTGTGTGTTTGTGAGGCATATGTTGAACACGTGTGCTAAGGCTAGATGAGAGCTCAGTGGTGTAGAGATGCTCTGGTGATAGCTAGGTTGAGAAACTTGTGGGGCGTGTGGGGCTTGTTAAATGAGAATCACTAGGGTCGTGGATGTGCTCTTGGGGCTAATAAAACTACTAGAGATTAGTTGGTTAAGAACTTACTAAGACGTTGAGGCACCCCAAAGCTAGTGGGCCGATAACATTTGGTGTAGCCTTGGGAAGGATGAGAACGCAAGTGTGAGAACCACTGAGAAATTGTGGGCCAATGCACTCTTATTCCTATAGAAGTAACACAAATAACAAACCTAATTTGTATTTATACATATCTCTCTCCAAGACTGAGCTAAGACTCTGTATCCTCTGCATTAACTCCTACATTGTTTTGTTGATGGATTGAAAACCCATGTGGTGTAATAGTGGGGCGCTATTGAGAACACCTAAGACACAAGATGTGTTCTTTGTATGTGAATGAATGGTTGAGAAATCATGAGAAAACTACCTTCTCAGACTATGAATTTGACTCGGGGGTGGTTGGCTACATGAAAATATAGTTGTGTGAAGGGTTAGAGTCCCTATATTAGTTGGCAGACTTATCTATAATACAAGATAAATTGCTTATTCATGTTCCTATCTGAATGGATGAAATGTATATAAATTTCTTATTCATGTTTTTATCTAAATGAAATGTATATGCTTTGTTACTGCTAATAAAATGCATATATTTTTATGAGGAATCCATGCCTATTCATGGTTGTGGTGAGAGAGGTTTGAACTCTCCGATGTCACTAGTTTAGTAAAAAGGAATTAAGCCCATCATAATTGTGGAATCATGGATATCGTTGCAATTTCTCCTATTATTTGCTTTGAATTGATCTTGTTCTAAAATCTTGGGCTATTGAGTCCCCTAGAGGAATTGCTCCTATTTGTGTGACTAAATAACTCAAATACTTAAAATCGATTAAGCTTAGGATAGATGGCTTAAAATGCATCTATATTGATATGAAGGTTGGGTTAAGTGTTGCTTGGGCTAAGGAGGGATAGGAATATATATATATATATTATATATATAATATATATATATATATAATATATTATATATATATTTGATTTGGTCAAGTATTGTCTAAGCTCAAGAGGAATATATGTGTGTGTGTGTGTGTTGCATAAGCTGGGGAATGATAGCCCATATTTGTCTGAGATTCGAGGTATCCCTATTAACATAGATGTATATGCATATATATATATAAGCTTAGGAGGGATTCACTATGTATTATGAGCATTTCCCATTGACACACATAGATGTGTATGTATGCCCAAAACCTTGGAAATATTTTTAAGTGCCAAAGGCTTATCAAAGGGGTCTCTTCTATTATATGATGGATGGAATTCCTATCTTTCCGTAGTCATAAGTCTTTGTAACGAGACCGATGGAAGGGAGCATGGTGGGGTGAGAGATGTCAACATGACGTCAGGTGAGGGAAGTCAATGTGGCACTGATATGAAGTTATCTTTGAACCTTAGGTCTACGAACTTTGAGGAAATTTGTGGTGTGCACATAAGAGATGCACACAAGAGAAGGGTTGAGAGTGATGGGGGCTAGGCAACATAGAAATTCATAGCAAAAGATGGGAAATTTTACTGTCTCAGGAGCTTAAATTATTGGGCCTCAGAGGATTCCTATGTGTGGCATATGTTATGGAAAGCAAGGGAGCGAGGGTCGAGAGACGAGAAATCTGCGACATGGTAAATAATGCAAGAAATTATCGTCTTTCCCCAGGCTTAAAACGAGGTTTTGTGCTATGCTGTCAAGAAAAAATGGGAAGATCGAGGCCGAGAGTGGTTATAATGGGAAAGGGTTGCGATGCACACTAGGGCCTAACCTTGTGGGCCTCGGTCGAGAGTGACTTGGAGTGTGGTGTGGAATGCCACATGGGCTCCACGTTGGTGCCACGTGGTAGAGTCTACTAAAGTGGCGAAGGGTTATTGGCCAAATCTTTGAATGACCATAGTTTTTGATCCATGGGTTGATTAGGGATGATTTTTTATCATTTGAAAGCTCTTGACAAGTCGGAAGTGATGGTGATATTAACTTTGAGGAAGTTGAAATTAAGGGAATTTGTAACCTCACTTCCATAACAAAACCTTGGAAGTTGAGTTGGGACAAAGTAACACCTTCCACTGGGTTGGTTCAAGCTAAGGTTTTGGAAGGGAAGTTTTACATTAGGACCATTTTTTTTAGATAAACCTTGGAACCACAAATGATGCTAAGTAAACTTAAGCTATAGGCTTGCCAAAGTGGAATTGAATGATAATCAACAATTCATCAGGAGAATTTTGAAGTCTAAAATGGGCCTCCTATGGAAATTATAAACTAATAGTGGAAATAATAAATAATATTAGATTACATCATCAAATTTTATAGGGAAAAAAAGAAAAAAACTATTTTTTCAACTCGTATTTTCAACCTTTCTCCCTACGGGTTTACTTAAATTTAGAGTGTAAACACTCATTGGATGCAAAATTTGATTCATCATCCAAGGAGTACCCATGTTGCATACTTTTGATGGACCCTACTACATGAAAAATTAGAAATACATGAAAAACGTGATTGCAATCATGTTTTTTCATGTATTTCTCATTTTTCATGTAGTAGGGTCCATCGAAAGTATGTCATGGGTACTCTTTGGATGAGGAATTAAATTTTGCATCAAAAAAGTACTCCCGCTTGAAATTTGAGTAAAACCTTAGGGAGATAAATTGAAAATACAAGTTGAAAAAGTAGTTTTATTATTTTATTATTTTTTAATCTTCTTATTTTTTTACTTCAAAAATGGTGAATCATCCCCTATGGTTGAAATAATCATATTGAATCCTATTGGTTCTTATAAAGGTTATTTTGGTTGTACATTTATCTTAGGAGGCCCATTTTAGACCTCAAATTTCCCCTAATGATCATTGTAATTTTGTTTTTTTATAAACAAAATTACTAGATTCCTTTTGATTGTGAAAATGATTTTCATGTTTAGCCATGATTGTAAAGAGATTTTAAGATATGAACTTCATTAGAGTTTACAGAGGTACCCAACATCTTGGATGGACACTCCACCTATCATCAAGCAACTTCATTTGGATCTACTCATGATGGGTGGGGGGTCCACTCAAATTCTTGGGTACATTTCTAAGCCATAGTCTAAATGCTCTATAACTTTATCTTTTATCGTTGCTCAAAATAAAGAAGGGAAACCTAGATATTTGTCTCCAATTTGGTAAATTATTTTATATTGATGAAATCACAAGCATCAATCATTAACTATACAAAGTCAAGGTTTGTTTCTTCTGGTAGAAGACCAAACCCCTTCTCATACATTGAATGGCCTCTACCCTTATAGTAACCTATGAGCAACACCAACTTTAGAACAACCTCAACAAGAATTCCATCATGAAAAAAATCTAAAAAGGTATTAGATAGGACTTCATACAATATGCTCCCTCATTAGCCTTATGCGTTGGAGGTTACAAGGGAGTTGGTTGGAGAAGAAGTCTATAGAAACTTAACTCAGGATATTCAACTTATTCCAACCAAGAAGCAATAGTTTAGTAACAAAATTACAGAAACAAGAAATAAACCAAAGGTGCAACCTCCAAATTATGCTCCTCCCTTAGATGTACCAAGTCAGCAGAAACCGAAGGTTGAAAAATGAAAGAACCCAATGTCATTTAATGAAAAGAAGAAGCTTAGTCAGGATCTTGAACAATTACCAGATGAGATGTCAGTACCCATAATTACATTCTTAAGGAAGCACGCTAGTCGGAATGAGGAAATAGAAGTTGATATTGATTCTTTTGATGATGATTCTTTATGGGAGCTACAGAACCTTGTTTCCAATTTCCTCAAGGAGATATGCCAAGGC
>APFE030824086.1:0-16205 GCA_000404065.3 Pinus taeda | reverse complement strand
CTGTCAACTACCATCTCTGGCTTATACACACCATTGGATGGGTGTGTATTTATGGCATACCAATGTACTTCAACACCTGTAACATCCTCATTTTGTGTAAAAACCTTTATAACTTTAGCAACCCAGAATGGATAGCCATTGGGATCTGCATCTGCTAGCACTGCGCTCATGCAACCCTCCTTAATATCCTATACTGAACCCTTGTAAAGGTCTTCCATCACTTCACGTTGCGCACGAGGTCTTCTAGAACCAATATACATCTCTCTTTCCTCTGCCTGTGAAGAATTAATAATGCCTTGAGATTTTTGTTGTTCAACAATGTTTATTGCCTCATGTTCATTCGACACATTTTATGGCCAAATAAAAGGATTTTTCAAAGGTATATCTTCATTTGTTGTTGTTGAAATGATATCACTTTGATTTTTGAAAAATGACTCCCACCAAACTGAATCAGCAATGTCAAAGTACTGATACGTATATCTAATACATTTTTTAATTTCTTCTAGGCAATCAAAATAATTTATATCTCTATTCTTTCTGCGTGCATTATGAACTTCACCAACTGATCATAATAACAATATTTTTGATGCAAATATTGGATGATCTAGAATGAATTTCAAAAATTCCAAACCTGATGACGGTGCCCATTCCGCATTATTTGAATACTTCTTGCCCCATATTAGTGTTTTCACATCAATTTTTTTGATACAAAATTGATGTTGGAAGCTATTGTCATTAAGCTATTCAATGCATTTCCCCTCACCATGCGATCCCAGAATAAACCTTCGCATGTCAATAGTTTCTTCCAACACATCAAAAGTAGGCCCTGGCATGTATGATTTCTTAACACATTCAATTAATGATGGAAAGCTCCCAACATCCTTCCTCCTCAATGTGATTGAAAAACGACTGAACATCTGATCAATATGGTCATGAGTGTGCCCAACAAGAAGGAAACCAGCCTTTACCTTCTGAAAAATTCTCAATTGCACAAGCATGTTAAGATATCCAAAAACAACCTGATTTATGTTTTCACGGAAAGTGTTGTCCAATTGTAGATACAAAACTTCAAGAAGATCACATGTGCTGCAAATCCCCATCCTTGTCTTCTTAAGAATACTGACATTGTTGAATTCTTTCTTCCATACCTTCACAAAATATTGATATGTAATCAACCGGCCATGCCCCTCAGCATCTTCTGCATATTCTTTATATAAGTTGTAGATTTCTCATCCATGACATTACAATATTTGATAATGGCTCAAATTGTCTTTTACGACGTACTTCTGAATAAAATGTGGGATCCTTTTCCAAATTCTCTTGAATTCTCGAGAGACGAAAATTCCTAATCGAATGAAACATTTTGAAAGCCTTTCTACCGATAAATAAAGACCCAATATGATAATCATACCTTGACAATGTAGATTGCATGCACCCAACTAAATATGAATTTTGTATGCTTTTATTCATTGACAAAAATCTCTTCTTGCTCTCTAATGCAAATTTGAAATCCCTATGTTTCAAGCAATCTTTTTGACAACATTCACTTGAAATGGGAGCGCTGATAGAAATTCTTCTCGTCAGATATTCTACTCTACCCCTTGTATAACTACAACATCTTGCATTGATACAAAGAGGTCTGCTCCTACTCCTCAATACAATATTTCTCAGCAACATCTCCATCATTGGATCATCATTTGTATAAGGATTTTCATCATCATTAAGAGGAATGTTATCTACACTATGATCAGCTATGTTTTTCAAACATTGACTTCATCTTCCCCTTCTTTGGTACTACTGTCATGCTATACAAAGCGAAACTTCACTATCAGGATAATTTATCCCTTTCAAATAGAAGAGGTTGAAGGATACAAATGCAGAGTCTCCTAAAGATATTATATAGCTTAGAGAATGAAATCTTCCCTCCAAAAGGATTCAACAAAATATTTCCCTCCAAAAATTTTGTTAGATTTATTTCCCTTCATTATTTTATTCTACAATTTATTGAAAAATGTAAACTAAATTTTTTTATGAAATAAATCTTTAAAGTTAAAATTGTAACTAAAACTTTTGCCTAGATTATTTTAATAGTTAAAGTATATAATATTTACTAAACAATTGAATGTTTTTTTTTTTTATAATACATTTCGAAACAGATTAATCCCACATTCAAAATGATTCCATAATATTCACTTTATGATAGTTTCCTATATCGCCATAAAAAAATTAACATGTTAGATTTTTTTTAAAACAAATTAATCCCACATTAATCGTAGGGTAAAACATCTTCGTAATTTCACCTATATAATGAATTCCATTATCACTATTACTCACATCACATCAAGGTTTTCTAAGGTTCGTTGAAACACTTGGAGTGAATTTATGGAGCAGCTACATTGCTATCAACAACATATTCAACGAAGAATTCTCACAATTGAAAGGTTAGTTAATTTTTTTCCATGCAAATTTTAATATTAAATAAGTTTAATGAAGTAGAATTTTTTTTAAATTAAAACTTTTTGTGGGCCAAATTTACCCACTACATCCGATGTGGCCATGGTGGGCCCGGTAAAACTCACAACGGCTAAACGGGCCTGGTAATGCTCACGGCAACCAAATGAGCCTGTAGGTTAGGGGTGATGGGGATGGTTGGCCCGCCCACCTGCAAGGGTGGCAGGGCAATTCTTGGAGTCACCCCACCACCTCATGGACGGGCGGGCCACCGGGGTGGCGTGGGGGGGGCTGTCGCAGCCTCCCCTTGTGCCACCACAACGACCCGCCGATGGTGTGGCAGCCCCCCCCCCTTCCCTGCACCCAAGCAATAGCCTTCCCACCCACGGGGTGGCAGGGCAATTCTCGGAAATGCCCCACCACCCCACAGGTGAGCGGGCCGCCGAGGTGGCGTGGGGGGAGGTTTGTGGGATGCAGGCTTGTGGGAATGACTGGAGGGTTCCAGTCACATGGAGGCCTAGTCATGGGAGTGACTAGGGTTTAGTTCAATGAAAGGCTAAGTTAACTCAGGGGTTAGGCATCTGGAGTAGTTGGTTAGCTCCTAGGGGTCTTATGGATCCTAAGGAATGTAAGTCTGGTTTTGGTTCATTGGTTCCACTTCCTTAAGGTGATATAGGAGGTCGAATCATATCTTAGTACCCTGTTGGACCGGTAAGCTTGGGTAAGTTTTTGAAGTTAATAGAATTCACCCCATAAAAAAACTCATTAAATTGACCATGATTATCATCATAGTTGTAAAAAATACCTTTTAAGTTGTCTTTATACCATTTTAATTATGGTTAAGTTGTCATCTTACCATTTTTCAGTGGAGAATGGATCACTTGTTGTGCTTCTCTAGATCATTGAATAGCTTCAAACCACGTACAAAGGAAAACCATTGAAACATAAGCACAATTTTCCCAATTTTCATAAGAGTTTAGGCTTGCTAAAGAATATTTTGATAGATGTGTACATGCAATGAATCCACATGATCAACACCAAAGAAATATTCAAGTTAGGCTCAATGTTGATGACCATCCTTGCTTAAAGGAAACGCAAAAAATATTTCAATCTGATCCTATGATTGATCATGAATAACTTCTTAATTGTGTTGATCATCGCATCACTTGCAATGAGAAATCTTGCCTACACAAGAAGGCGGGAAGATTGGTTTTTCTATATAAGGCACCATGGGATTTATGCGATCATTCAAAACTTCATGTTGATGAAAATGGAGAAAAAAAGTATGAGCCAAGAAGAAATGATGATATATTGAATACGGGTTGATGAGTTTATTGTCGGAGGAGGAAACGCAAAGCAAAGGCGAAAAAAAAAAAAAAAAACTAGGGTTACAGTGTTGGTGCAGAGGTAGCAATCCATGGAGGGGCACAAAGGAGGGAGCTCCACTCCCTCCTTCAAGCAAGCCATGACCAGCAGGGGAAAAAAACCTATGGAAAATGATAGAGGACCTTCAACGAGAAGGAATAAGAATAGTGAAGAGTAAAAAAATGGACAAGAATCCAAGGAGAAAATTATTATTAAAGAGAATGAGGAAGAAGACAAGGAATAGGGAACAAAAAACAAAGCACACTTGGGCCCATGTAAGCCCAAAGCTGCTGTAACTCCCAGAGTCACACTAAATGAGCCTCCTCTGTAGGAGCATGGGGAATATATGAAAACCTATGCAATCATTTGCAAATTCATGGTTTTATGGCCCACTAAAAAAGCCTTACACATGTGGATAAGATACCACTGGAAACCAAAAGGAAGCATTGACCTACACCTAGGTTCAAAGGGTTTCTTTATCGTGGTTTTTGCAAACATCCAAGACAAGGATAGAGTTTTTGAAGGTGGGCCCTACTTCTTTGCTGCTGCAGGTCTCTATATGTGACCTTGGATCATGAATTTTGTCCCAAAACATGAGACCTTTACTTTAGTCTCAATTTGGGTAAGGCTCTATTCTCTTCTACTTGATTATTGGCAAACAAAATCCTTAACGGCCATAGGAAATAAGCTAGGGCAGTTGGTTAAAGCTTCTGAAGCCACTAGGAGGGGAAAGTATACTTCCTTTGCTCGGATCTGTGTGGAGATGGATCTCTCTAGAGCTCTTCTAAATGAGATAATCTTGGAATTTTATGATGAAGAATGGGTTCAAACCATAGACTACGAACATATTCCATTCAGATGCCGCAAATGTCATGAACATGAACACCTATTCAGGGATTTCCCTCTCACTAAAATAGAGAATAAGAGTAGGGCTATTGCTATGAAATACTCTGAAGGCTTTCACAAAATGGAAAACAAAGGAAAAGGAAACAAGAAGGGAACAAAGACACATAAATCTAAAGGACAACAAACCAGCCAAAACAGGTTCCAAGTCTTAGAAGTGGAAGAAGAAGATAACACAGTAGACCAGACGAAGGGGGAAGAATTAATGGAAGAAGGGAAATAAGAGGACAAGGAACAAACACCAAATAAGATTATCCAAACAGAAATGATGGTGAGCGATGCAGAAATAGAAAATGGATCATGAGATGACACAAAGTGAGATGGAAACAGAGGACCAAGAACTTCAGGCAATTCTTGAGAAAGAGAATCTTGACTTGGAAGATTTATTGTCTCAAGGAACTAAAGAAGGGATAGACTCTTTACCTCCAGAGGAGTTCAACAAATTCCAGCAACCATATATATGGAAAACCCAAAACAAAGGACTGGAGAGGCAAAGGAGCAAAGAAAAGCAGAGCAATGAAGGGGTAAAAATGACAAAACCCATACCTGGATTAGCACCCAGAAACCCAGGAAAAAAAAGAGGCAGGAAAAAGAAGAATGAGTTATTAATGGAATGTAGAAAGCTAATGATAGACTCAGGTAAGATGAAAGACCTAACCAGCTACTCCTTTACCAATCTTTAATAATGAAGTTTACTTCTTGCAATATTATAGGTCTTGGTAGTAAATGAAAATAGAGACTTATTAGTAACAAAATGAAACAAATAGCTTCGGATGTGATCTTCATCCAGGAAACCAAATGTTCCATTCATAAATTAAAAGAGATTCATAGCAGGTGGCTCAATAGTTATGAGTTTCTGGAAGTCAAAGCGGAGAATACAGCAGGAGGTATACTCACCCTTTGGAATCCTAAGAAAAATATAAATTTTAGATGTTGAGGCATCTCGAGACTATCTTTCTGTGGTCATCCATCTTGTGAAAGATAAGGAAGCCTACCTAATCACCAATGTGTATGGACCCCAAAGACTGGAAAGAAAACTAAAATTTCTTGATTCCATAGAGAAACTAAGGGACAGAAACGCAAGCATGCCATGGATAGTGGGAGGGGATTTTAACATGATTAAATCACTTTCAGAGAAACAAAGGTGGAACTAGAATTTAAAGTCAACACTCTTTGAAGTTTTAATCTTTTACAGACATTATGAAGTTAGTGGACATCGCAACTAGTAATGGCATTTTCACTTGGAACAATAAAAGAGGAGGAAAGTCTCAGGTGGCTTCAAAATTGGATAGATTCATGATATCTGAAGACCTTATGCTCAATAATAATGAAATATCAACAAGAAACCTACCCTTTGGAGGATCTAACCACTGGCTAATTCATCTGGATGTGCATAGTATTGGTACGCCAAGGAATAGACCTTTTCGCTTTGAAAACATCTGGCTTTCTCATCCAGATTTCAACAGTGATATTTCCAAATGGTGGTCATAAGATTTGAACATTCAGGGCACCAGAATGTTCCTTCTTCAAAAAATACTAAAACACATTAATCTTAAGCTCAAGGAATGGAACAAGAATGAACATGGCAACATTTTTGTAGCTAAAAAGGTAGTATAGGGTAAAATGCAGGAACTCAACCAAGCCCTTATCACAGACGGCTTTGATGAAACCAAGAATGTTCAGGTCACCAAATACCATCAAGAATGGGAGAAATTATGCAAACAAGAGGAAATATTTCGGAGGAAAAAATCGAGGGTTCAATCGCTCAAAGAGGGAGAAAGAAATACTAGCTTCTTCCATAGATCCACAATGGCAAACAGAGTTCACAACTGAATTTCAGTGATCAAGGATGAGAGAGGCATTCTTTACAACTCTCATGCTGAAATAGAAAAAGCTTTGGTCAAGCACTTTCAAGGCATTGCCAAAGAAACTTGTTATTATAGAGAGAAGTCCATCAAAAACTTCAAAAGACACATTCCTAGGCTGGTGTCCAGTGAGGACAAATTCAACCTCAACAATCCAATAACTGAGGAGGAAGTCAGCGAAGTGCTCAAAGAAATGCAAAATGGTAAAGCACAGGGCCCAGACAGTTTTAATGTTGATTTCTTCAAGGCCTACTGGAGCATTGTTAAAAAGGGTATTCTAAATGTGGTAGAAGATTCCAGGATGAATAAAACTATTCTGAAAGCTCTGAGCACTTATTTCATTGCACTTATCCCCAAGACAGAGGATGCTTGGACTCCGAACAAGTTTAGACCAATAGCTTTATGTAATGTGGTCTACAAGAAAATATCAAAAGTGGTGGCCAATAGACTCAAACCTCTCCTTCCTTCCGTGGTTTCTATGGAATAAGCTGGTTATGTGGAAGGAAGGCAAATTCTCAACAATATCATTCAATCTCACGTGGTGGTTCACTCTCTTACTATCAACCAAAAGGTTGGTATGATCATGCAATTGGATATCGCTAAAGTCTATGATAAACTAAGTTGGATATCAGGAAAATACTCATTTTTTTGGGTTTGATCACAACTGGGTAAGATGTATCTTGGCCCTGGTTACCTCCTCAAGTTTCTCTATTTTGGTCAATGGATCTCCCTCTGGAACATTTCTTCCCTCTAGAGACCTCAGATAGGGGGACCCACTCTCTCCCTTTCTCTTCATCCTTATGATGGAAGGACTGGGTCGATCTATCAATCATGCCAAAGAAGTCGGTAATATCAAAGGTCTCCAAATCTCTGATAGGGGTCAAGCTTGGACGCATCAACAGTTTGTGGATGACACCATGCTGCAAGGAATCCTTATAGTCAAAGAAGCTCATGCATTAAAACAGATTCTAAACAAATTTTCCAAGGCTTCAGGTATGGAATTTAATCTCACCAAATCCAAGATCTTTTTCTTCAATACTAATATTGCCATTCAAAAGGACATTGCTAAAATTCTGGGCTTTCAAAGAGATTCTCTTCCCTCAAAATATTTGGGGTTATCTCTAACTGCTAAGCTGCTACACAAAAGCATCTGGGAGTCGATTATCAACAAACTGCAAGACAAAATTAGGAAATGGTCAGTTACATCCTTAAATATGGCTGGCAGACTAGTGCTCACAAAGGCTATTCTACAATCAATACCAGTTTTTATGCTTTCTGTTCTCCCAGCTCCTAAAGGAGTTTTGTAGCTTATCAGAAACATACAAGGAAACTTTATTTGGGGAAGGGGGAAGTAAAGAAAAAATGGGCCTTGGTAGCCTGGGAGAAAATCTGCAAACCCAGAAATCATGGAGGACTAGCATTGGATGATCCTGAAATTTTAAGTAAAGCTCTAGGGGTTAAATTATGGTGGTGTTAGCTAAAAGAACCAAAGGCTCAGTGGGCTACAATTTGGAAAGAAAAATATGCCAGTTCATGGCCTAATGAGGATCATATAAGAATGGATGGTAATATCAAGGGATCACACATATGGAACAAGGCTTGGGACAATAGAGGCCTAGTTCAAGAGAATGGCTTTTGGGAAATAAGAGAGGGAAACTTAGTCTGTTTTTTTTAGGAAAGATGGCAACAGGAAACCATTCTTTTGAAAGAATATTTAAAGGAACTTAAGGTAGAGACAAATGCTAAAGGATTAATCAAAGTTAAGGATTTATGGGATCAGATCAACAATGCAGGAAAGTGGAGAAAACGGAGGAAATTTGATCTTAGAAATGACAACACTTTAAAAGACAAAGCTGAAGTATTAATGCAAGAGTTAGATCGAAGGAAAATTCTCATTTTAGAAGGGAATGATTAGCTAAGATGGGGCAACAACAATGAGAGCACCTTTAATCTTAAGGATGCAAAAAAAAATCTCCTTGGTTTGGCCTCCCAGGCTCCGGATAAAGCATGGCAAAGAATTTGAAGACAACAAGGTTGGATGAAAATTAAACTCTTCACATGGTTGGTGCAACACATGAAGACTTTGACTTGGGACAATATTAAGAAAAGAGGTGTTCTGGGGCCTTCTAGTTGCCAACTCTGTGAAATGCAAGAGGAAACAATGGAGCATCTTCTCAACAACTGCTCCTTTTCCTCCAAGATGTGGGATTATTTTGCCTCCATCTTCCAACAGTTGAACAGATACCTTGGAAGCATCATCAACACCCTAATCAAGTGGAGAAGTGATTTCACAAATAATGAAGTTCTTAGCATTGTCTGGGCTCTAATACTGGGCTTCATCATCTGGAACACTTGGAAAGAAAGGAATAACAAGATATTCAAGGAAAAAAAAAACTGCCCCTGTTCCTTCATGATCACATCCTAAAACAGTTACAAGAGATTATGAGCTCCACTCCCCGAAATCTTCCTCAGAATCCTCCCTCGGCTTCTGAATGGAGGATTCTCTGCCAGCTTGGATTACAAAGTTTGATTCCCCAAAGCCTGGGCAGGAAGAATCTCTTTAAAGACTATGAGCTTGATTTTTGGCAACCTCCCCCAAGCAATTTTTGAAGTTCAACATTGACAGAGCCTCAAAGGGCAACCCGGGTACATCGAGTCATGGCGGAGTTTTAAGGGATGAAAAAGGGAATATCTTGTTTACTTTCCATGGTCATCTTGGAAAGGCTACCAACAATATGGCTGAAATTCTAGCTATGGAACATTGTTTAGAATTTTTGCTTCTTGATAATCGACACAATGTAATTGTTGAAGCAGATTCAGAGTTAATCATTAACTCAGCCAAGAAGATCAACTTGGGTACTGCATTGGATAAGGTCTCAAAGAATTAGAGGCTCAATCAGATCTTTCAAAGGATCCACAACCACCTTCTAGGCCTCTGTACCATAAATTTTAAACATGTTGGAAGGATAGCCAATAAGCTGGCGGATCTCCTGGCCAATCAAGGGGTGAATTGCACAGAGGAAAAGTTCGCAACAAAATGGAAAGAGCTAACTCAATTGAGTCTTAAGGAGAAATGCCATGATCAAGCGAGGAAGATTGGTTGATGTTCAGAAGCAAGAACATGGAGGGTAACACTGATAACCCAGAAGCGTTATGAGTAGAGGAGTGTCCTTTTTTAGTTTTACAGAGAACTTTGGCAGTTTCTTGGTCTGAGAAGCAAACTCATTCAAAGCCTCTATAGCTCCAAAGAGGGTAGCTTTCCTCTAAGGGTTTCAAATAGGCTAGTCAAGGCCTCTTCTCACAATATCTCAGGCAAAGCTGGTTTGTCATGTGGATGGGATGAGGGTGCTCTTGGCACCCCCGACTTACGTTGTCTTTCGCCACCGAAAGGTTTTCTGTTTATTGAGTGGTTTTCGCAAGCCCCACGAGTGGGAAGCAGTTTCAACTTTTTTGCAGCAAACACATTCAGCCATTAACACGTGGCAGAGGGACCGTTTTGAAAACCACCGTGATCGCAAGTTAAATAGAGGCATGTAGGTTTTGCGATATTGTTTTCCTTCGTTGGATCTATTGAATGAGATCAATGGTTGAGATCATTCAGGCTTGTTTGTAGGGCCGGGTTCTTTTGGTTGGATAGTCATTCCTTGTTAGCTGCTCTTCTCCACCGTCAGTTTATGTTATAGTTTAGTTTTATAGAGTTATGTTACGAACAACTATTCGGTTAGCTTTTAATTGTGCATCTTGGGTTGTTCTTTTTCCAAGACTGTAGTCCTTTGGTCTTGGATTTTTTTTCCGCACCATTGGTTGGCTTAACCATGGTTTGGTGCCCACTCTGTTCGTGGGTATTTTTAATATATGTAAGTTAGTTTTGAATTAATAACATAGAAGGATCATCTCTTACACTAGCAAAAAAAAGATGATATATTGAATACACATAATCATGAAACATTAATGATGTGGAGAGATAATATAGATTGGCAACCTGATCTTTCAAAGCTTGTGGTCATTAATTACATAACAAAATATGTTGCAAAGCCTAAAAAAGGATCAGAAGCATTTCATGATATGTTGATGTGTGTTTCCTCTATTCAAAATCCAAATGAACCAACAACATGGACATATAAGAGTGTGTTATGTGAATCCATTGTTGACGAAGATACATGTCATTTTCTTTTAGAGCTTCCTCAATCTGAATGTAGTCATTGATTTGTGGTTCTAAATGATGGTTTGAAGGTTTTCAAAAAAGTGTGTGTTGATACATATGACAATGACAATGATAATTCTCTTATTGATGCATATACCCAGCGAACTACTCATCTTGAACACCTTCCATTGATAGATGTGGAAAAATCTTGGAAAAATCTTGGTCATATGACAAAAGTCGACATGGGAATAAATGGAGAGAATGAAAGAATGCAGCTATTGTACTAAGTGTTTCCTTTCATGATCTCCTTAGAGATATAGGTCACATAAGTGAGGAAATAGTGCATAACTAGGAAAAGTTTCGATACAATCCATGGCATGTTGATTGTAATCCATTACCTCCAATTCAAACAGTTGAATTTGATGAAATAGAAGTTCCAGATCCACCTACAAACTCTAGGAAAAATGAGTAGGAGATCATTTGTGGATTATATAAGAATAAATTTATAAATTATAATGAGATTGAGATGTTGGACATAAGGATCCTGATGTTATGCATAACTGGAGCAAAAATTTTGTGGTTGAGGAAACTTCTAATTGTGCTAGTCATTTCATATCTAAAAAGAAAAAGTCTAATACTTCATACTTACCAACATTCGAAGTTTGGGAGTTAAACAAAGAATAGCATTTGATATTATCCTTGACCATTATAGATCAGGGGTTGATCCTTTACTTATGATAATACCAAGAAGTTAAACAATGAATATTATTTGATATTATCCTTAACCATTATAGATGAGGGGTTGACACTTTACTTATGATAATACAAGGAAATGCTACTTATGATATACAAGGAAATGCAGGTACATGAAAGTCTTATTTGATTGGAGCTATTAGAAAGGCTCTTGAGATTGAGGCTCTTCCCCAGAAGAGCCCACTTCTTAGTTTAGCTCCTACAAGGGTTGAAACTTTTAACATATCTTGAACAACAATTCATTTTGCACTTCAAATCCCAATAAAAGATGTAACATGTCTTTGGGGACCAGGTTTAATGACCTTGTAAGATGAATTGAAGCATGTCAAATGTATCCTAATAAATGAAATGAGTTTCATTGGAAGAAATTTGCTAAAAAACATTGACTCTAGACTTCAGCAAGCTTTCATAGAAAATGCTAACACTTTCTTTGGTGGGAGGTTAGTTATATTGGTTGGTGATTTGGGACAATTACCACCTATTATTGATAAACCTTTATATGCATTTGAATGTCTCATAAAATAATTATGGAATTCATTCACAAAAGTTGTGACCCTTGACACTGAGTTTCAGCGAGGTGGACAAAGCAATGAGCAAAAAATGTTTTTGTAATTTGTTGATGAATGTTAGAGATGCAAATCCAACTTTGGAAGATTGGAAGTTACTCATGACTTGTACAAATAGATCCTTAGATTCTTCCACAAAAGAGCCTTTTGATAAGGAAATACATATGTTTGTAATAAATGAAGATGTAAAAAATCATAACAAGCTTTGTTTACAAAATCATAATAAGGGTTATTTACAAAACTTGAACTTAGATATTGAGCAAATTTTGTGTGACTCGGCACAACTAGAACTAGCCTAGATCCATCTTGACTCTAGATCTATTAAGGGCCCATAGGGATCAAATCTCTCTAGGTGCAAGCATTTCCTCAAGTTTTTCCTCAGTTATCAAGAATACAACTAATTTTATATCAATTGTTGCATGAATTTATTCACTAATTTTCTAATTTTCAATTAAAAAGGCCATACCTTAGAACATTGACAAGAAGAGAAGGAACAAAGTCAACCACAAAACTACTTGACACTAACATCAAGCTCTCTTGCAAACAAAAAGCCTAAGTCTTCTACTTCCCCTATACAATGTCAATCTAAAGAACAATATAATTATGAAAACAACAACTTTCTCAAATCTCGAAAAACACCCTTAAAAAAAAGAAGATGCTCCTTTAAAACCGAAAACAAGTTAAAATATCAAAGAAAAATAACTCCTCCCATCACAAAAACAACATTAGATGATAAAATGCAAAATATTTCTCTTTCAACACTACACACCTTTCACGGAAAAAATCCAATTACCTTCCTTTTTTACTTCAATACCCTACATTGCTTTCAAAAATATAGACACAAATACACCAAGTGGAAAATATATTCCACACATGGGCAATTTTATACCAAGGGAACACAAGCTGGAATCTTAACGGGTGAAATAAAGGGAATAATAAAAACCTAAAAATGAGTCAATTTGAAGGGTAAATGTCCTTTCTCTCTTCATTCAATTCAAATTCGAGAGTCTCCCAATCCTGGAATTCATCTTCTACCTACTCATTTAATTCAGCTTCCAGAATCTCCCAACCCTGAGATTCATCTTCTACGTACTCATTTAATTCAGCTTCGAGAATCTCCCAATCCTCGAATTCATCTTCTACGTACTCATTTAATTCAGCTTCGAGAATCTCCCAATCCTCGAATTTGTCTTCTACGTACACATTTAATTCAGCTTCGAGAATCTCCCAATCCTCAAATTCATCTTCTACTTACTCAGGGTAAGTGCCCTTTCTCTCTTCATTCATTTCAACTTCGAGAATCTCCCAATCCTGGAATTCATCTTCTACGTACTCATTTAATTCAGCTTCAAGAATCTCCCAATCCTGGGATTCATCTTCTACATAATAATTTAATTCAGCTTCGAGAATCTCCCAATCCTCGAATTCATCTTCTACGTACTCATTTAATTCAGCTTCGAGAATCTCATTTAATTCAGCTTCCAGAATCTCCCAATCCTGTGATTCATCTTCTACGTACTCATTTAATTCACCTTCGAGAATCTCCCAATCCTCGAATTCATCTTCTACGTACTCATCATTTAATTCACCTTCGAGAATCTCCCAATCCTCGAATTCTTCTTCCACGTACTCATTTAATTCAACTTTGAGAATCTCCGAATCTCCAACGCTATCCTGAGGTTTGAAATTGACTTCTACGACATCCTTCGACATCCTTAGCCGCAAAAATATGTTCATCCTTCAAATAAAATTCGAATTCGAATTCATCCTTACTGGAAATATCAATTCTTCTACAATTCTGATGAGCTGCGAAACAATTATCATTAGAATCTGTGAAAACATCTTTAATGCAGTCCCCATAATCTGCAGTTATATCATCATCCTTTTCTAATTCTAATTCGCGGTTACAGTCTGCAAAATCATCTTGCATTTCGGTATCTCCAGCTGATGCAATAACATCATCATGTACAGTTGTGGGCACTGCAGCAGCACCATTGAAGTCACTATAGGATTTTAAGCCTGTTTCTTTGCGAATAAAAAATAACAAGTAGACTTGCTGATCTGACAACACCTCCTGTTCAGAGACAGGAGAGACATTCGCATCATTGCAGCAATGCCAGCTATCATCTTCCAGGTTCTTCACATAGGCATAATAATGCCCAGAGTCCCGGGAGAATCCTGAATGGATAATGGTGGCGAATAGAATATAATAGTCCGTATTAATATTATACTTCTCCTGGTCAGCACCTGCAGACAAATAATTATCAAGTCCCAAGCGTTGTTTAAAGCTAATATTCAGAGTTATTTTAATGCTAGAACCATAATCATCCATAGCAAATCTGTTGAGTTGAATGACCAGAACATTGGGAGGTTTGAAAATTGACGTTTGCATTTGGGCTGGCGTTAAGTTTTTGCAATTTTGGCATCTATAAACCTTATCCCCATCTTCCAGCAACTGTGATGCAAAATAACAAGAGAGCGCCTCTTCCAAGGAAGTTACAGCGTTTGTTAATGGAAGGCTCAGGTGCATAATATCTTCCTTATTGTTCGACTGACCTCCGCAGAAAATGCACTTCACTTGACATTGCGTTACACCGCATGATTGGGCAGTGTTGCAGAGAGACCTCACGATGCGTTTCTCCAGCAAGCAGAAAGGGCAGTCATTGTAATTTGTTAGACGATATATTGCAGGAAGCAGAATGTGGATTGGCGCCGAGGTGTGTAAGTGAGACACTGAAGCACACTGTTGAGATAGCATGTATTGCCAAGATTCATAAGCCCTGTCGGTCGTCTTGCCCGTAATGGTGTTTGTGCTTCTTTTTCTCGCCGGCCCGGCTCCATTTAGCTTGTTACACTGAAGAAGCTGGCTATGGCGCGAGAATCCCCGAGCTGGAGTAGAAGCATTCGGTTATCACTTTCACTTTGACAATACGAGTGTATTTCTGGCTTAGAACGTGGATTTCTCCTTTATATATAGAGCTTTGGTCAACCATTAGTGTCGCTCAGTTTTTAGACCCGACACCCAATAACACGCTATATTTGGCATAAAAGGCTTCACTTGTGGAGAGACACCACCCAAACCTTCTCCGTTTTAACCCTCTCTATTCCTCGTAAGTAGGATTAATGGGTAAACATCATAATTTATTTAATTATGATGTTAATAATCTTTAATCCCCTCCAAATTTTGGGTTGCCGTGATTATTATTTTCATTTCAATATTCCATAATCCATTTTCATCATTAATAATAAAAGAGTTTAATTGAATAATAATTTTTAGATTATTATTTTAATTTAAATATTCCATAATTCATTTTCATGATCAATAATAAAAGAGTTTTATTTTTTTAATTTGAAGTTTGAGTTTTTATAGTAAAAGCATTTTTTGTTTTCAAAGAGGTTATGAATTCAATTTTTTTGATATTTTTGGGTAATCAGAAGTGATCTTATAGTTTGGATTTCCCCTATACAAATATTGTTAGCCTTTAGTAGAATCAATTTTCCTAAATGTCTTTGGAGTTAAACTCTATTAAAAAACCCAAAAAATTGATTCCTTTAAATATATATTGAAGAAATTATTTGTAAATTAAATCTAACATGTATTCAATTTAATTAATATATCTATATGAAAATTTTTAAATATTCTTAATTTTAAAAGGGTCATAACTAATTGTGGTGTTGCAATGTTGGACAAATGGTTTATAAATTCAACATGTGGACTACTCCTAGGTTAGGCTTCCCTAAAGTTATGCTCCAGGAAAATACCATTGATCATGGTTCCTTCTTTTTTCAAATAGAGAAATGGAGTTTTTATTTTTATTTTTTCTTGATAAAACTTTATAGAAATACTTTTGAGTTTGGATCTCATGTGATTTGTAGAAATTAAATTTAAATGGAGAGTACAACCATCTTTCCTCTTAGTCACTTATATAAAAAAAATCAGTTAACAGAAAAATATCGTATTATTATAAAAGTGTTAATTAATTAATATTTTATTTAAAAGTGAAAAAATAAGCTTGATTAAAATAAATGAATAAATTACTATAAACTAACATATATTTATCTTAATTTCTCATCTACCAAGCACTAATAGAGATCAAATTTATGAAAATACAAACTTCTTTTGAGTGTAAGACTTGAGAAAAAAATTGCACTTCAAGA
>APFE030824085.1:2686-15567 GCA_000404065.3 Pinus taeda | reverse complement strand
ATAAAATTATTAATGTTAAATTAGTAAAAAGAATATTTTAAATGTTTACGATTAAGAAGTGTTTGGTGGGAGCAAAAATCTATTTTTTAAAGAAATAATAGTTTCATATCACTTTTAAGTCAATCTGCATAATAAATAATAACCTATAATAATAAAATCTTTAAACCAAATAAAATATTTGTTTTTTTTATTTAGGTCCTGATAGACCCAATGTTTGGTCTTCAGTAAACGTATAACAATCATTATCATCATCAATTATCTCTATTATTAATTTATATATAAACAATTTTGTAAACTTCCAAATTAACATTTTTTTAATTTAAAATGAGTGGAGACTTTTGGTGTTTTCAGAAATGCTTATTCATGCCATAAAAGTAAACTGATAACCTATATAGTTTTTCCATTGAGAAACAAATAAACTGCTTCTTAAAAGCTCTTTATCTCTTCTATAAATATATTACTTGGAAAATGAACTTCTATCATTAAACTTTCCACAGATAAAATTTAACTGCCACACAAGATTTAGTATTATTAGATTTTAGTTAAAATGGTACAAATTTATATTTACTCGATATTTTCAGAAGCTATGTGTATAGAAAATGAAACCTTATTCGACCAAACAGTTCATAACTTTAACTAAAATGGTAGGTGTAATGTTTGTTATTTTTTATTTGCGATAAAAAAAAAAAATATCATAATTCGTTAATGGTTTAATATTTACTAATATTAGCGAAGAAAAATATAAAACAGAAAAATGTGTTAATATGATATTATAGTATTTGTCTTTTTTAAATATAATTTAGGTTGAAAAGTGTTTTTATTTTGAAAGAAAGGTGAGAAGTTTTTTTTAATAACCAGGAAATTTTTATAATTTAATATAAAAAATGAAAGAACAAACCTATAAAAGAAATTTAAATCTAATTACTAATTTTTAATAATTTTTTAATACATATATTAATAATTATTTTTATTTTATTTAAAAGATAGCTGAAAAATAAATAGATGTCAATGTACTAGATGGAATGTGAATATTAATAAATATATAATTAATAGAAATAATTTTATAAAATAATATTATACTAGCAGAATAATAATATTTATAATAAAGAATTGAAGGAAATTAATATTCAAATGTGATTAAATTCATATTGTAAAGATAATTTTATTTAACAATAAATAGTATTAATAAATGGTAAAATTAACGTCTAACCATAGGCCTTCTCTTATTAATATTAGTTCACAAGCCAAAATTGAAAATGACATGATAGATATACACATAAATTCACGAATAATTCATTAAAACATAAAATATTTACAGGAGAACTATAGGTCCAATGGTTGGCCTCTCATTTCTCACACTCACTCACACTTTTCTACATCTTACATGCCTCATAGGCTCACCTCAATTTATCTTAACCAAAATAGGTTCTAGAGCCTCAACAAACTCCCAAAATATCTCTCATGATACCTAACATCTCTCATCCAATCCTTTTATCCCTAGTTAAGAGCTAACTAATCCATAATCCTCTCAAACATTCCACAATACTCTCAATCTTTTCCTATTTACAATAATTATCATTCCCTCATAAAAACTATAAGAAAAATGCATTAATTAATTAAATCCTAAATTTCTTAATTTAACTCCTTTAATTAAAAAATGACCCACCTTAGATGCACTTGCATCACATTTCATAAGAAGAAGAAAATCACGGGCTCCCAACTATTAATTTTCAATAGCTGATAAAAATCGTCCGAGATCCCAAACTTCGGTCTATCTTTGATCAATTACTTTGTCATATTGTTGATGTTCTTTGGTTATCTTCTTTCATCTTCGAGGCTTCCAAACTTTATGTTGTAGTTGTCTTGCCTTTTTTTCATGTATAGTTGTGCCTTTTTGGTCATGTATAGTTGTGCAGTCACATGTATCTTGTTGCTATCCTTGATTTTTCTTTGTTCAATGGACATCTTCTAAGATTCTTTCAACATCACCTTCTTCATTTTTTCAATTTCAATATTTTATTTGTCTTCTTGTTGGTGTACATTATTGTTTGTTTGTTGAACTTTATTGTTGATCTCTAGGCTTTTGTTGTGCCCAACTTCTTGATTTGAAGGTCTCTTGTAACACTCTCACTTTGGATTGTCCAACCATTCTTCCAAGAACGTTAATTTCGCTGCAATATCTTGCATGTTGACATTTGGCCCATGATTTTCCAATTCATGAGCAACTTGCTTCATTTTTGTATCAATTTGTTGTTCAATAACATATAATGCACCCACAGACTAATGGTCAGATTTAAAAGCATGAGGTTTGACAATGAATCTGTCTTTAGGTCTTCAAGCTAGTCTTCTGAACAATATCGAAGCCACGTTTCATTTCATCATCTTTGTCACCAAGCAACAAATTCCTCTCGTTCACAAATATATTCATTTGTGTCTAGTTTCTATGTTTCCAAAATTTTCAGTTTATGCTTTTGTTGTCTTTCCATCAATTGTTTAATTAGCCATTTAATTATTCGCTTTATTATGCATCTGTGTCTTTATCTTTGTCATATCTCTAGCAACATGCAACCTGTACCTTTAATTCATCAATATATTTCTCTTCATCACATAGCTTTTTCCTAGAATGTACTTCTGTAGTGAACTTCACCTTGTTCACTATAGCTTGTTGCTTAATCACTTTTCCAAATTATATCATGTGAACTTGGTAAATAATTCAATTCACTTAAAGCCTCTTTTTCAACGCTTCTTGCTCATTTTTTCTACAAACCCCAACTAAAATCATGAACCCATTACATTCAAATTCTCAAACTTTTTGACTTAACTCTATAACTCTTAATTTCCTTTTCACTCCATACTTTTACATCAATAAATAAATAAAGGTGTACATGACTCTTGACTCAAACTCTACAACCTTTACCTTTTTCTATAGCCCCACTTGAACTCAGCATGACACTTCCTTCCCTCGAACTTTCTCTCCACTCTGTCAATTACGTGGCTCTTGACTTGATTTTGGCCATGGATTTGAATTCAACACTTTACATTTCTCTTGAAACCTAGACTTTCAAATATGGAGCAATTAATTACCATAAGTATTATTAATCAAAAATACTTAAACTTTGAAAAATCGAGACTTTTTAATATTCCACTAAACCTTTTACTTTCCTTAATAAAATTAAGTTGTATTTATAAAATAAAAGACTCCTTCGAATAAATTACTGCTATTTCTCTTCCCACTCACGATTTTTCATGCATTACAAACGTCTACAGTTAAGTGGACCACTGTGTGAAACTATGAAGATTCATAAAAATATTCCTTCGGCCAGAGTATTATAAACCATGCTTGCACTGCGTTATTCAACTTTGACTTCATGTGGTGACCCACTAATTTCTTCAAAGACACCGCCATAGTTGATCAGATGTTGAGACCGTCTTTCTAATTACCATTTGCCATTGGGGAATCCTTACATCGCCTCCATTTTCAGGTTCAGTATATAGCTATGTACATCAATGGAAATAAAAGAAAACAAAAACTTCCTAGATAGACACTGTATTAAAAGCTTGTCTTTACTCTAGATCGTTGGTTCAACCCATGCCACTATTTGCTGTATATTACAATACAATAGTCGGCATCTTTTCAACCGTCGTGAACGCCATGGAATGCAATGAAACTTCAGAATATCTGTAATAACTCTAGCATCACTAATCCTGAACGTTAGCAATTTACTAAACTACTCATAATTAACGCTGCAAGCCTCGACAAGCTGCCGTCAATTCCTCTTTCTCCAGCCTAGTTTCCAAGACGGTAGTCCTGTCCTGTCAAGTCTCGTGCTTTATACCAGCTCAGTCGTGTCCTCCGTTAGTCCTTTGGACTGCATTACAGCGCAGTTGGCCTCCACAAATTCAAATCGCATCAGGAATAAAGAGCCATGCTCTGATACGAAAATTTGATGCATGTAAAATTAACATCTAACCATATGCCTACACTCATTAACATGGGCTCACAAACCATAGATGAAATGAAGTAATTGGTATACATATAAATTTAGAAATAATTCCTTAAAACATAAAATATTTACCAGAGAATTATAGTTTCTGTGATTGATCTGTCATTTCTTATAGTTATTCACACTCTTCTATATCTAACATGCCTATTCACACTCTTCTATATCTAACATGCCTGATAGGCTCATTTCAATTTCTACAAATGGATCTGAACCAAAATAGATTCTATAGCTTCAACAAACTCCCAAAATATCTCTCATGATCCCTAACATCTTTCACCCAATCCCTTATCCCTAGATAAGAGCTAACTAATCCATAACCCTCTCAAATCTTCTCCTATTTACAATAATTATCATTCTCTAATAAAAACTACGGGAAACATGCATTAATTAATTAAATCCTAGCTTTCTAAACTAACAGCTTTAATGAACAATTTACCCACGTTAGATCCACCTCACGTTACTATTATAAGCCCTATGGATTATATACCCAACGGTTTAACAAAGTGAAGAGATTAATAAACTCAAGGAATATTAATATTATAAAGACTTCCAATAATATTAAGTCTTATGAATATCAACCCTTGGATTAAGAAAGATTAATAAAGCCCACTAACTCATATTATAAACCAAAGGGATTAATACTAAAAAATCAACCTAATTACAAATGCGAGTGTTTAATATTAAACCCAAGTTATTAATATTATAAGCCCAATGTATATAAAAAGTAATTTATGGGACATCCTAGCATGGTGTGAGCCATCGGTAAGCATGATGAATTTCCATATGAAAACACTCTTTTTCACAATGCAACATTCGAGAGTGCTTCATTGTGATACTGAAAAAAATATTTCTCACATTTTGACATTGCACAATGTCTTCATTACGACTACACCAACCTCCTCTTTATTATTATATCTATAAAATAAATAAAATAATAAGGACTCTATATAAAAAAAATCTTTATTTTTACCCTTCTTTCTCTAAATAACTTTTTTTTCAAAATATCTAAAAAAAAAATCACAACCTAAAAAGTCAAAAAATAAAATAAATTAAAATATGAAAGTGGAAGTTCGGACCTATGTATTTCATAAAAACATAACTCATGTTACCAACATTTTATCTCTTAACTACAACGAGGTCATGCTCCATAGTAGAAAAAAATAAAAGAACATTCGTCATACTTGACCTCCTTATTTTCGATGTTTGTCTTAGCCTCACTATGTTGCTAGTTAGGGTAGGTCACCGCTAGAAGAAACTTGAATTTAACACCATTCCGACTTTGGACTACCTAACTCGTTTCTTTTATGACCATGAAAAAAATAATTTATTTGTTGGTATTCACGCCAACCATAATTTCTTTTAGCTTTCTTTAGATTTTTATAAATTAAGTCCCAAATTGCAATCCGTTATGTTTCAATAAAGCATACCCCAAACTCCGATCATGCAACCTCACCTCGATTTTAGTATGGAAGTGATTGAAACATCTTGTCAGTTTAACAAATAATTAACACCTTTCATGTGAATTTATTGTTGCACATTGAGAGGGTTTTAAACATACTTTAGCGAGTTTATTGCTTTCCACTTTCTATTTTGCAATCAAATCCTTACACCCCTTTTACACTTCTTCTCTCAAACTTATTTATGATCACAGACAAATAAGTTCAAATTCACTACAAGATATTTAATTTTTTAGTAAACATGCACTCTCGTACACAATTCCATTAGTAAATTTGATATTTTTTTTTATAGAAAATTGAATTCCTTTTAATTGTTTTTCAGGACATAACATGGGTAAGAAAGGAAGATGTACCACGTCAAAGCAAGATATTCAACATATTAAGGAGACCATAAAGGGAGTTGACAATCTAGAACCATAATATTACAATCTCAAACCAACTCCCATTTTTAACACCAGTTCCCATTTCTATTAGAAAAAAGCTCTTTAAATTTAGAAACTTCAACTCAAGAGAAAAAATAGAGTTTGAAAAAAAATTAAAGGTATGAAAATGTAGAGAGTTGTTGTTAAAGCAATTTTTTTCCTTATTATGACATGATTGCATGAGTTATGGGAAATTTGGATTTTCCTACCCGCACCATAGTAGATTGCAACAAAAATATTATAGACTCTTGGAAACCGCAAATAATTTCAGCTATTTGCAAGCTTAGTCCTCCCGAAGTTTTCTTAAACATTTAGTTTGCAGATAATTTCAACAACACAGTATTCAAGAAGTGTGGAGGGTATTATGATAAAGTTACCATATTTTGGTTATGAGAATATTGAGAAGGATTCAAGCTCAATTCATCAAAAAAATATATTATTCCCATTTTCAAAAGACCCGTTGGGTTGCTCATCAAAATGTTGTCTTGTTTATATGGAGAGAAAGACCTTGAGCATTGCAAATTATAATTGATGGCTTTAATACACAACCTACTCAATGATTCAAATTGTTTGGATTGGGCTGATATTCTTTCTCAAAATTTAATAGATGCCCTTAAGTTTACATTTTGTCAACACTAGGATATGCTCAGATGTTTTGCATGGCAAGCTATATTATGGACATTATAGTTTCTCCTGTTACGTTTCCTTTCATTAAATGGAATTACCCATTTTATCAACAAGTGCCTATTTATAATTATTCCCCTAATTTGTGGGAAAATAACCTAAAATTCCAATTTTTTAACATTTTTAATTATTGGATGATCCCTTTCGATGAGACTATTTTTAGAGAAAACCCTCTAAGGGTTAGTGAAGGTCTTAAATGGACATTCCTAGAAATAGGAGAATGATTTATGGAATAATTATTCACATATCACATAGTCTATAGTAGTGAAGTTAACCCTCATCTTCTTTCTAGATATATTCCAGAGAGTATTTCTTTGAGACAGGTTGTCAATGACACTGCCTTGAATGGTCAAGTTTGAAAAATGAGTAAACTTAAGAAGAAAATCTATCAAAATTTCCTAACTAACTTTTTAAAAAATTTCCTCAATGATTGAAGACATGCAGTTAATGAGGCTAAAGTCCTCCAACATGTGTGGTTTTATTCATTTCCCCTTTATGATTATGATCCTAGCAAAATCATTAATGAACATTATAAGGTTGTGAGCCACATCAAAACCTTAACACACTAGAGGACTCTTTTTGATGAGATTTTCATTCATATTGATCATATTTAGCAAGTTGTGAAAGAGGATAATTGTTAGGTAGGGAGGATAGAACTAAATTGCAAAAGTTTAGAGAAAAAAATTATGAAGACTTCCTTAAACATAAGAGTCTTCGTACTAATTCTTGAATTAAAGAGATGAAATATCTTGAAATTTTGAAATGCAATTTCAATCACATTATTTTGGACCTTATTTCTCTTCTCAAAAAATTGAAGAATCCCAAGTTGAAAATGTTCCTAATGTTTGTTTTACGGCTCCAAAGACAAGAACATCCAATGTAAACACCATTAAAGAAAAGGAGCCAAATAATGAGATAAACCAATAGGTTCAAAGGAACACATAAGTCAAAGATCAGAAAAAAAGCAAACTAGAGAAAGAACATATATAAAAAAATAGAGGTCCTCTACTCACAATATCATTTTTATTGATGGTCAAGATCACACCGGCAAGGAACATACAAAGACAAAGAAAATTGATGAGGAAGTCAAATATATGTAGATTGATACAAATAAATGTAAACAAATTACTATCACCCCTCATTAAACATTGACCGAGCTTCTTTATCCATAAAGAGAAACGTACTGACATTTATATTCCACAGAATTCTCATGACACATCCATGACTCCAATTTCTATGGAAATTTTTCTTGCTTTTTTTATATTTAAACTTGTCACTTATGTTTAAATTGTTTGTGAAAGTGTTCCACCATTAAATGAGTATTATTTTAATTCTCAAACTAAGTCAGTTGTTTGAAGAACTTAGGAAAGAAAGTTTGAAAGTTTTGAAACCATTTCATAATTCAGTTCGCAAGAAATAGAAAATGTTGATGAAAAAGTGAAGAATCATCTTAGCCTTTAGGAGCCTTTGTCAATTATAACTAGCACAACATTGGTGAGCTTTCCAAGACCTACCAGAACATTCCAAAGAAGATCAAACATCTCTAAAGTGAAATAGATAAAAGTAAAGCGTTAAGTGAAGAAAGTTGGAGAAATCGCAACGCTTGTAGCTAGGTCTACAATCAAAACATTAAAATTGTAGAATAAATTGCAAAATTAATTAAATGAATTGAAACTAAAATAGTTTGTAGAGATCCAACAAATCCAAAAGGCACATGAACACCCAAATAGAATATTGAAGGAATAATATGACATCAAGTTTGAAACCATAACCAAAGAAATGAAAGAGATAATTGAAGCTCTTAAGTCTCAATAAAGTTAAAGACATGAAGTGAAAAATACCATGTAGGCTTTTAGAGAGAACTGAATATGTAGTTGAAGAAGACAAATACATTAAAGAAAAATTCACATAAATTCTTGAATGGGAAACTCAGACACAGGCTGATAATATTTCCAAAGTCTCTAAAATGGATAAAAGAGTAATGTTTTCTTCTTTGAGTAAATGACAATATCAGGCCAAATAAATAAAATAATGCATAAAAGTACCACTGAACATTGTCTCTCAGTGTGGGAGATTGCAACATATTTTATAAAGGTGTTTGATTTGTGAGGATCCAAACCATTAAAATAGGAAAAATCATTTTCAAAAGAATATCGTCTCATATCCGACACCAAAAATGATGAGAAAGTCATAGACAACCTTAAAACCTACAATCAAGAAATTTTTCAAATATTTATGCAATTTCCCTTAAAGAAAATCAAACTAATTTTTAAATTTAGAATGAACTATCAAAAAAAAAAGAGTTGCTCATAATTTTATATCAATGTTCCAAGTCAACAATAATCATTTTCATCCTATCCACTTCTCAACAACTTGCTAACTGCATTGAGATTGGGCTAACTATATCCATAAAAATGCACCACATTTTATTAACATGGAGAAATAAGACTCTAATGAGGAGGAAGCTTGAGCGCCCTTCTATCTTTCCCTAGAGAAAATCATTTAAACAAGGATCAAAATTTTACAACAAACAATTTTTTTAGAAATTTTTGCAAATTTTCTCATTTGAGAGAAATGAACAAATTTTCTTATTTTGATTAATATTTATATGACCTCTTACATTAGAGGAAGGGTGCATATATAGATGAAGCCCGAGACTTGAGTTTTCTAAACCATTTTTTGATTTTTTTTTTTAAAGATGAAAACTTAGAGTTGAATGAGTTTTGAGCTTTCATATCCATTTCCTTTGATCAATTTAATTTCTTAATGGATGTATCATATACTAAATTCTTAACTTTACTCATTTTTATCTCATTGAATATTAGCATATTATTCTCAACACTTCTTGTGATATGCTACACCTTATTTTATTTATCCAAGTAGTTTGCTATTTTTTCTGTCATTACATGTCTATTTGAAAATGAAACCTCATCTTGAAATTATAGTGCACTAAACTACTCTCATTTGCAACAAAGGTTATTTTCAAGTTGTTTATTTTTAAGTTTACGTTCAAATATATTTTTCGAACAACACTTGTATTTACCAAGAAAATTTTCAATGAAGAGATTTTTGAAAAATAAAACTCTGAGTTGAATGTACATTGATCTATGTCGTTGGTTCCATGTCATCACATTAATTTGTTAACAAATGTATCTAGTTCTCAATTCTTATATTTATTCATGATTATCTCTGGCTGAATATTAACACATTTTCTTAAACACTCCTTAGGATATGTCACACTTTACTTTTTATATCAAAGAAAATTGATTTATGTTCTGTGATTGCATAACTATTTGACAGTGAAGTGTGATATTGAAACTATAGTGACCTCGATTACTCTTGTTTTTGAGATAACTCCTTTTGAAATTACTTATTGATGGAATGACATGCAAACTTATTTTTTCAATAGGACTTGTATTTCCCAAGCAATATTTGTAAGTGAAATATTTTTGCACGAGAAATATTAGAGTTGAATGTGTATTGAGCTACGACATTTATTTTTTCTTGTTGCTTTAATTTATTGATTCATGTATCTAGTACTTGTTGGCATTATGATTCTGGTTTGGTACTATGGCACAGGTGTTGTACTTGATGGCAACTCACTCTAGTGGCAGATCTCAGTTCAGGCACTCAAAATCATGGAAAATAAGATACCCGCAGGTAATCCTAGAAGAAGCTGCGGACCCGCAGGTATGCCGACCAAGGAGTGGGGACATACACGCAGGTGCTCCGTTCAGAAGGTGTGGACCCCAGTTTCACTCACTCCAATGATGTAAAGCGCGTGCACGTGGGAATCCTTATGAATGGTTCATGGTATTTAGCCCGTCATATTTGATCCTATGGTTTTGATCTATGGTTTTGCATCTTAAAGTATTGATCCAAGGTATTGGGTTCCTAGTATTGAATACCTATGGTTTTGGACCATGGTTTGAGTAAAAGCTTGCCTATAAAAAGGAAAGGAGATCACTTAGTGAGGTACTTGTGAAAATTTGAATATCTTAAGATCTGAAATTTTGGGTGATTGCTTTTAAAATATAGATCTAAATCAAGGAGAAAACTTAAGGCGAATCTATTGATAAGTCGTGATCTCTCGGGCGCATGAACAAATCTGTGGGTCTGACTGGCTGTGGCACATTGGAGGACTATTAATTTGGCCCTAATCAAAGGTACGCAGGCGATCCACGGCGTAAGTGGTGGGGTATACAGCTCAGAAGAAGGTGCAATGCAGGGGTACGCAGCACAGAAGAAGGCGCAGTGAGAGGTACATAGCGCAGGAGAAAGCGCAGTACGGGGGGCACGCAGTGCAGAAGAAGGCGCGGTGCGAGGTACGTAGCACAGAAGAAGGCACGGTGTGAAGGTACACTATTATTCAGACAGTGAAGGTGCGGATCTGAGCAGAAGTATGCAGAGCAGAAGAACAACTAGTGCAGATCTGTGTAGTTTAGACTCAGAAGAGTTGCGGATGTTTGCAGGCCCCTCTTGGTGAAGTTGCGGACTTATCTTGAAACTTTTGTTGACTGTCTTTTGTCTATTGTTGCAGAGTTCTGGGTTTAGATTTCTGGTATCACTTTTTTTTTTACAACATTCTTAAGAATTGGGTGATTCATTGGTTGATTGTATAAGGAGATTGGGTGATTTGCATGTACTTGATGATTATTTGATCTTCTTGGATCCAGTTTGAAAATTCATGAAAAGTGGTCCTTAAAGAAGTAAAAGAGCTAAGGGGTTTGTAGCTCCCTTCCAAGAGAGACTAGAAAACGAGAGAGAGTTGTAGCTCTCTACAAGTTGCAACCTGCATACTGGTAAAGGACTGCACCAGTACAAAATCATTGTAAAAGAAGTTTCTAATTGAAAGAAGATAGAGACATATTGCAGCAGGTGGTTTTCAGCCACATTGGGTTTCCACCTTATATCTAGTGTTCTTTGTGTGATTGTCTTTCTGCTCTGCTTTACTGTCTCTGGTTACTAGTTATTTGATTCTGCATCACAGATTAACAATCATCATCAGAAAGTTAAAGTAAATTAAAAGTTTACTTTGTATACGCGGTTTTCCTTCTGAATAGTTGTGTATATACGTGGGTTTAATTAACTGAAGTAGCGTATACAATTTGGTTTTAGAAAAGGAATAATTGATCTGATAATACTGATTCACCCCCCCCTCTCAGTATTATTTCCAACAATTGGTATCAGAGCAGGTCCTTCTGAAAAAGCTTGATCGCTTGAAGGAAGATCTTACATCATGAGCAACTACGAGAGGGAAGCATCAATCAGGCCACCGGTTTTTTATGGGACAAACTTTGTATACTGGAAGGTAAGAGTTACTGCCTATCTTCAATCTCTAGGTATTGAAGTCTGGGATATCATAGATACAGAGTATACTTTTCCAGCATCAACTCCCACAAATCTGGCTGAGAAGAAGAAATATGAAACAAATGCAAAGGTGGTCAATACTCTATTGGGATGTCTATCACAATCTGAATTTGTCAAATTCATGTAGTATAAATCTGCTAAGGAAATATGGGACAAGATTGTTCTGAGCTATGAAGGAGATGATCAGGTAAAACGAGCAAAACTTCAAACCCTCAGAATTCAGTATGAAAATATCAGAATGTACAATGATGAAAATGTGGCTAACTATTTTCTTCGTGTAGATGAGATTGTTAATTGTATGAAAAATTTGGGTGAAGAAGTAAAGGAAGCTATTGTAGTTGAAAAAGTTCTAAGATCTTTGTCCTCTAGGTTTGAATCTAAAGTTTCTGCTTAGAAGAAAAGGAGAATCTTCAAAACCTTAAAATGTCACAGCTGCATGGAATTCTAACTGCTTATGAAATGAGGAAAGGAGGACCATCAGAAAGGAGAGAAGATGCCTTCAAGGTTTCTAGCAAAGGAGACTACTATGAGTCAGGACACATATCAGAAGAGGAAGAAGAATCAAATTTTGTCAAAAATATTCAACGGGGTGCTGGATGATTCTAAGGTATGTTACCATTCAAATGCTTTGCTTGTGGAAGAGTAGGTCACTATGCTGCCAAATTTCCTCACAAGGATAAGATTGACAAGGGGAAGGAACCTGTTAGATGGAAAAAGAAACAAAATGCAAATAAGAAAAGCTATTACACTCATGAAGATAGTGATGGACTATCAAATAGCGATGAAGATGAACGAGGTAATCACTATAAACTTTTATTGGCCTTTGAAGATGATGATTACATGGATTCTATAGATGTGGATGGTTTTTATGAAGAAATTTCTAGACTCAAAACATGTTTAGAAGAAAAGAATGTGATCATTGATACTCTGCAATTTCAACTTGA
>APFE030824084.1:0-20043 GCA_000404065.3 Pinus taeda | reverse complement strand
TCATTTAATTGCAGCTTGGTTTATTTAGTTTTAGACTCATATTGCTAATTCACTCCTAACCCTTTTTCACATGATCAATTTAGCTAAAGGTAGAATGTTAGGGGAGAATTAAGTAGTGTGATTTGTCACTTAATTTTTGCATTGCTTTAGATTCAATAGAGGAGTTAGAGTAGTGTTCTTGCTTTCAGCTGAGTTAATGTAGATGTCATTTTCGTTCTTATCAGCAGTAAAGGTATTGGACTAGTGCCATTAGTCTTTTTGTTTGATGCTTTACTTTCATTCGAAGCTTTAATTCCATTCCAAGTTATTGTTCAAGTTTTCTCTTTAAAATTCAAGAAGCATTTAGAAATCGCCACATACACACACATTCACTCACTTGTTTATAACTTCATCACATCACATTAGGAAGATAAGTTATACATAAACTAAAAACGACAAAAAGAACTAGGAAAGGCTGCTTAAGTATATATTGTACACTTCACTTCATCAGCTTACGAGCCCTGGGTTGACAATTTATGATAGCAATTTAGACAACACTAAATTGACCAAACAAAGAGTTTAAGAACTTTTGTGTAGCGGAAGGGATTAAACGGTAGTTGACGGCACCCCATAACCCTCAGCAGAATGGGATGGCCAAGAGGAAGAACATAAGCATAGTAGGGGTAGCAAGGGTGAAGTTGCATGATCAGGGCCTACCACTACACTTATGGGTTGAGGCATGAAACATAACGGTTTATGTTCAGAGTTGTAGCCCACATCAGATACTTGGGATGAAGACACGAGAGGAGGCTTATTCTAGTAAGAGGCTAGATGTTGGTCACTTCAAGATTGTTGGGTCATCATTTTATTTCCATGTGACCAAAGATGCATGGAAGAATCTTGAGCTGATAGTAGAGTTGGGGATATTTGTTGGGTACACTGATACACCTCACAACTATTAGGTGTAATTTATAACCAACGAGATGATAATGGTTCACATGGATGTTAGATTCGACAAGGAGAAGGCCATGCACGTTTCCCTTGAGAGGGAGCTTCAACTACATGTTGTTGAGGAGATTTTAGCTCCTAAGGTTGAGAAGCCTTAAATTGATGTGGAGCAGCTACAAGTAGAGGATTCGGGAGTGGAGACATCCACTCAGGTAGAGTCTTCCAGAGATGGGAGAAAGCGCACCAGAGAGGCAAATAAATTTCTGTTGGATGCTAAAGAGAATGTGGGAGCACCCACATCATAGTGAAAACATAGGAGGTCACCTGACAGGTACACTAGATACACAGGTCTTATGAGCGGATGTGTTGTGATAGAGCCATCTTCATTTGAGGAAGTAGTGTAGAATTAGATTTGGGTTGATGCCATGGTGGAGGAGTGTGACTCCATAATTCCTAACAATGTTTAGGATGTGGTCTCGAGACTGGAGGATAAGTCCATGGTGATCTCCCATTGTCTTTACAAGGTAAAGCAAGCTGTAGATGGTAATGTGGAGAAGCATAAGGCTAGATTTGTGGCCCACGACTTTTCACAGGTAGAGGAGATTGACTATAATGAGACCTTTTCTCCTGTTGCAAGGTACTCGTCGATCAAATCTATATTGGCACTATCAACGTAGATGGGGTGGAAGATACATCAGATGGATGTAAAGACAATCTTTCTTAATTGTACGATTGAGGAAGATCTGTACATAGAGTAGGTTGAAGGTTTTGAAACCTTTGACCATGAGTTGCATGTGTGCCGACTTAAGAGAGCGTTGTGTGGGATGAAGCAAGCACCTCGTGCTTGGTACACCAGGATAGAAAACTACTTCATCGGTTGGGCTTCAAGAAGAGTGAAGAGGATGTGAACCTGTACCACATAGTGGTGGAAGATAAACTGTTGATCATTGTACTTTATGTTGATGATATCATATTGACAGGCGATGATCAACTGATCAAATCTTACAAGGAGGACCTTGCATGAGAGTTTTATATGAAGGACTTAAGGCTCATGCATTACTTTTTGGGCATGGAAGAATGGTAGAGTGATGGGGAGCTGTTTGTGTCTCAAGGCAAGTATGCCAACGAGATACTTAGGAGGCTCCACATGGAGAGCTGTAAGCCTATGGAGACTCCTCTAGTTGGTAACTAGAGGAAGGAGGATACTACTTCGAGAGAGGTAGTGGAAGCTACTGTTTACATGAAGCTTGTGGGTTCACTCATGTACTTGGTGGACACATGATTGAATTTATGCTATGCAGTTAACTATCTTAGTCAAGTGATGGTTAGGCCTACCAAGCTATATTATAAGGTGGAAAAGCATGTATTGAGATACTTCAGGGGAACTTCACAGTATGGATTATGGTATAGATGGACAGAGGGAGTGAAGCTTCAAGGCTTCACAGATGCAAATTGGGTAGGGAGTCCATCCGACAGGAAGATCACATCAGGAGGGATCTTTAGTATTGGGTCAATGACAGTTTCCTGGTACAATAGGAAACATATATTGGTTGCACTCAATTCAATAGAGGTAGAGTACACGACTGCAAGTCAGGAAGCATGTGAGGCCATATGGATGAGGAAGATCCTAGTTGGTTTGTTTGGTTAGTAGATGGATTTAATTGTGATTTAATGTGATAATTAGAGTTGTATCAAACTCTCTGAAAATCTAGGTTTTCATGATAGGTCCAAGCACATTGATATCCGATATCATCATCTCAAAGATTGTGTATTGAGGCAGATCATGTTGTTAGAGTACATTCCATGGAGGAGCAAGATGCTGACATTTTGACAAAGGAATTGTCAAGATTAAAATTCGAGTTTCACAAAGAGAATATTCGGGTAGCTGATAATCCATTTCTTGTTGAGAGGGAGTGCTGAGAAATGGCAACAAGAAATTTCAATTTAATTTGTCCTTGAATTAAATTGTGAATTAAAATTGAATTCTATTCTCATAGCAACTTTTAAATAGTTAATTAAGTTTAATTAACTTAATTAGCTTAGGAATTTTGAGTTGGAAGTCTTTCTGTAGTCATGTGTATGTTCTTCCTAAATTTTAGGGTCTAGGATGAGGTTATTTAAGTTGTAATTAGATTAACTCAGTTCACTGAGTTATGGTCAATTAAATTAGTTGTAATTGTTTATGGAACTAATACAAGACTAACAATCAGTTGGTGCACTAGTGCATCCCGAAGTGTTACTCCAGATAACTGAAGATTCCCTCATAAGAAACTCATGCATGTCAGTTCAAAGAAAGACCCAGTTGAGACTAGAGTGCAGGGACAATATACTATCAGTTGTATGATTTACTAAGTTGTAAATATCATGCATGCAATTAGAGAAGGACCTATGTGTGGATTGTGCAGTTTTGGAAGCATGAATTCCATTTAAATACAAGCTATTCATCCGAGGAATTGCACAAGGAAATAGGGGCTTGGAAGGCAGTGGAAACTAGCCAAGTGTTGGCTAATAGCGGGTTTGTGAGGTAGAGAGTTGATCATACTTGTGCAGAATTCTTGCTGTGAGAAAATGCATTGTATCTTCACTCATATTTCTAATTAATGCAATACAAATAGGTAAGGTTTTGAGCAATGTCTTTCCCTAGGAAAACTTATTGTGTTGTGCCATTGATTTGTCTTCTTCTTGTTCATATTGTTTTCATCGATCTATTGGCTTCTGCTAGTTGAAAGTAGAAGTAGATTCTTGTTGTGTGCTTTAGTAAATTGCATGAGCATGTGAATCTATAGGAAATTCTACACAACCCGAATAATGAGCAGGTGCAAACAAGTCAGAATAGAACTAACATGCTCGGAATGCCACAAAACCAGTGGCTCACAGTTGAAGAGGGCAAGAAATCGCTTGCTCTGATACCATGTTAAACACACAAGAATAATGTACAACCAAATAGGATAAAAGTGAATGCATTTCTATTCACAAATATGTACATTTATAATACATTGTTATGACTCTTGGATTCATATTCCAAGGTATCTTGGAATCCCTTTGATTGTTCAACTTTCACACCATAACCCTTAACGAATTAGGTGTCCAACAATTCCGACTTTAAAGAATTATTTGAAATTGGTTTATTAATATTGTATCACTGATAAATATTAAATGTATAATGCTGTTAATAAAAATAAAAGAATATGGAAATTAATATTGTAGCTACACTTGGATGAAAGAGATAAGACTGCAAGTTAAATATGTAAAGTAATTGCTCCTATTGATTAATACCTAGGCATCTAATTTGAGGATTAGATTATTAATGATAATGTAATTTATTGATGAATTACTTCCCCTAAGGACAAGACATTGTCTTTGACAGTGGGGAAGTGGTGCTCATTAATGAACAAATAATCACTTTCCACCTAGTGGATGAAGTGGAGGTAGTTACCAACAACCATCTACTTTAGAGAAAGGGCGATTTTTTGTATTTTGCTACTAGAAGGATTCATGCAATGTAGAACTGGGTCAAAGGAAAAAAGGAACAAAATAGGAAAAATAAAAAGGAATTAACTTGCAGACCTTGGAGCTCGAGGGGAATTTTGTGCTAAATGGAAGTCACTATTAGGTGGAGCCTTGTAGCTCCAAACTTAATTTCCAGAATTAGTTTTTGAAGTCAATATCTTAATAATATGTTTTTTTAGAGTTGTTAACATGTTTATATTGAATTATTGTGCAAATGGAAGATTCTGAATAGGTATGTTGGTGAAAAGAAAAAGAACTAAAATTTATTTTCATAGGAATTGTTGATATAATATAGATATTTTATTCATTCAAAGCTGTGAAACTATAATACATATGTTCAAATTAAATAAGTATTTTAAACTCCTGAAAACCTATTTTCTATTTTATATTGTGAATAAGTATACTTTTAGAATCTAAAGTGTAAGTATGTTAAACATAATTTGATGTAAATAAAGTAGTGTGAGATGCAGATAGTTTATAAATGGACCGTTTACTTTTCTTATGAGTAAAGTTTGGTTATAGAAGTATACAACCATAGAAAAAAGAGAAAAACTAAAACATGACTTACAGTAAGTCTAACAAATTAGTAATTTGCAATAACGATTTATATGCAAGGATATTAAGCTCAAAAATATTATTTTCTCATATAGTTGTATTGAGTATATAAATATGTTTTCATAGTAAGTAGAGACAAAGAAAAATCTAATTTAGAGTAGTCCATTTGGTTAGTAGACTAGTCTAAATAATGCTTTGAATGTAAAGATACCAAACTCAAAAATAATATTTATGAGATAATCAATATATATATATATATATATATATATATATAATATATATATTATATATTATATATATATATATATTATATATATAATAGATAGATAGATAGATAGATATAGATGATATATATATATATATTATTATCTATCTCTCTCTCTCCTCTCTCTCTCTCTATATATATATAATAATATATATATATCTATATTCTCTCTCTCTCTCTCTCTCTCTCTCTCTCTATATATATATATATAGTATATATATATATATATATATATATAGATAGATAGATAGATAGATAGATAGATAGAATAGATACAACTCAAAAAATAATATTTATGAGATAATCTATATATATATATATATATATATATATATATATATTATATATATATATAATATAGAGAGAGAGAGAGAGAGAGGAGAGAGAGAGAGAGAGAGAGATGAGAGCGTCATCATACAAGTAATGCACATCTAGGTATGTGAGGTCGAAAAGACCTGAAGAACTAGTAATAAAAAAGGAACAAAGAACAATAAACCTTTAAAGTATACCCCATAGGATAAAGAATCCATACAGTGGGTATAAATCAATCCTACAACTAGTTTCTGGAAAATATAGTTGAATTATACATTAAATAATTGAAAACCATGTACGAAAGATTTTCTGAACCTAAAATATAAAGACAAAAGCATTGAATCAACACATAATGCGTTCTATAACAATGTTTACACTGTTAAAATTGCAGTATTGGTCAAAGATGACCATAATAACAATGAAAAATTGCAACTGAACAATGTTTTCGGGTCAGGGTTACCGTTTAATAGATTACATGGTAGGCATAAAAGCCTAAAATATATAGACTTCCTAACAAAGAGATTCTGAGAAATATTCGATTAATTAAATATAAAAAGATAGAAACCCTGATATCTTGTCCTCAACAAAAGAGTCACACAAAAGTAAAGTAGCATCTAAGAGTTCAAGGACATCCAACTTGGATAGAAGAAGCAGAACATCCCTTACGCGTCGAAAAAATCTCCAGATCATATTATTGAAGGAAAAACTTTCAAAATTTCCTTGAGGGTTTTTGTTTTACCTAAAAGTGTTCAAGGAACAAATTCTTAGTTAGGGCCTGGTAGTAATACAATAATTCAAAATTAAATAAAGAAGAATAAGAAGAAGGTTGAGTATTAAAGATTACTTTAAGGATTAAATGTTTCAAGATACCACACATTATCCCTATATTAAACCATAATTTTGTGATAAAAAAGATTGCAGTAGAAAGAATTACAGCTATAATAAAATAAAACTTTGAATGGGAAATAAGTGTCTAATATGAAAAGAAGAAATACATATATTCTTGTAGGATTAAAACCCTAAGGAAAAATTCAATAGATTTTTATATAAGAAATTCTTTAGACTAAAGAGTTTATAGTCATTTTAAAGTAATTACGCTAATGGTCATGGCAACAATTTAGTTCCAAACCATTTCATAGTTATATAAAATCCCATGGATGGTTATGGTTTTATTTATAAAAAACCCATTTATGATATTATTAGAATAATGGACAATGAAACCTGAAAGAAATAATTTAAAAGTTTATATAAATAACTTGTGCAAAAAGAGAACAAATTTTTAGAGAACTGAAGGCTTCTTGGACAAATTCCGTTGGAGGTCAAGTTAAAGCCAATTATGGAAATGACTAGGAAGATCCTTAATACGTTACATTGAACTGCCAGGGTTAAACCCTTGGAAATTTAAGTATATGAGAGAAAAACAAAAAAAAATTTAATGGTAGGATTTGAAGTTACCTGAATAAACATGAATGTGAAGTAGGCATTGCATTGCTAATGGAAATAAAGCCATTAAACCATTGTTAGGGTAATTTTGGCCAAAATATGAAGTTGAAAAAGAGCTCAAAACTAGGACATAAACACTCTCATGAAACATGGAAACCATGAAGGATTAAATGGATAAATTAGTATGAGAATTCACAAAAATGAAAGTATAGAAATATCTATCAAATATAATTAAATTTATATAAAAGGAAAATATATATACCTCTATCAGATTTCCAGTAACAAATATATACGTTCGACATAATTATTTTTGTTCCATAGATTGATAAAAGGAGACCGGTAAAACCTAGAGTCCTCTATTATCAAATGAATAGTAATGGAAAAATGTTAAGGTAAAACTAGTTGCAAAGCGAGAGAAGCTCTGTCGAAAAGCTAACGAATGAATGAGTAGGCAAAGAGGCGCAATCGATAGGAATTGGAAACAAATGAAAAACCTTAAAACATGTTATTCATCAATCAAACAAGACCACATCACATTCAATGAGATTAGGGTTACACACATATCAATGTTATTCCAGGGGAAGGCAGGTGGTATTCACCATCATGGCGTAACGTTAAAGCTCCATGTTTATAAACAAAACCACAACGCTAGAAACTTGTGTAACCACATTGATTCTATAATACAATAGAAAATATATATGAATATATGTATATAAAAATAAACATAGAATTAATTTGTAGCGGACCCAAGTTTTTATTCAAGGCATGAAGAATAATAACTAAACATCGTGTCTATATGAAGTATATGTATAGACCCTCAATGGGTAAGTGTGAATTCAATAGTTTGATAACATGCATATTTAGCAAATGAACCATGAGGATTAGAAAATCCTTGGAAGAAAATAAACCTTTAAAACAAAAGTTGGAATGCATAGTTTGTAGGGATGAAAAACCAAAGTATAACCAAAATGTGCATTAAATCTATGATGTTTAGTCTTTTGAAGATTAATAATGGTTGTGTATATATATGTATACAATTTTAGTTTTTGTAATAATCAGAAGAATTTAAGCTTAGGTAACAAGAATACTTAATTTAAGCTTAGGTAACCAGAATACTTAATTTAAGCTTAGGTAACAAGAATACTTCCATAGTATAGTGATGAAATTAAGTGAGACAATAGATTTTGCTACGAGTCTATTTTTATATGCAACCTCAATATTTCATCACATGATTATAATAGTAAAGAAAGGTAGGAGTAAACTTAAGTGGAATAAAAGGAAGGATGATCTGTGTATAACATTTGAGGTTAGTTTGTAATCATGTACTATGACAAAAAACTATCAATAGTGAAGAGGAAAATAAGGGTAAAGTACTGTAATATAGATGTAAGTGAATATGAGAATTTTAATTATAAAAAAAAGTAGGGTGTTCTTTCAGGTTCATTACATGTGGTATCAGAGCTTAAGGTTACAACATTGGGCCTTTTATGGGTCCTAAGTGAAATATTATTTTCTTTGTAAAATATTGACAACAAAACTACTACAAAAATAAAAAATGAAGAATAGTTGTAGATAACAATAGACAAACTTCTGTAGGATCACCTAGAGGAGGTGAAGAGAATAATATTGAGGTAGAAATGATGGGAGGAGAATTTGGAAATGCAAATAATCATGAATCAGATATTTTACAAGTAGTCCATATTCTAAAAGCACATTTAGACAATGTTAAAGCTAATCAAGAAAAAATGTCTAAAGCAAGGGATGAACAAGAATATATAAATGGCTATGTACTCAAGAGGTTGGAAGTAAATAAAGGCAGTAGGAAAGTTGAAAAAACTCATAGGAAAAGACTCATACATGAGTCACTAGACATAACTGAATCTATAACTTCCACTGATTCAAACGCTTAAGTTTCATGATGACATGGAAGAACAAAATTCCGGGAGTAGTGTTTCTGTATCTAAGAAGAAAACAATTGTGTCTTAGTTACAAGGTGAATTTAAGAAGATAAGACCTTCGAAATTTGACAAGGAATCTGAAGAGGGAGAAAAATATTGGATTTTAAATATTTTGAGGTCTTCAATCACCCTAGTAACCTACATGCCATATTGGCTACATAAAAACTAACAAAGCAACCTTGTGATGGGAGGATAACAAAACAATAAAGAAGTTTAAAAGAAAAAATTTAACCTGGAAACTATTGAAAAAGAAATTTAAAAAGAAGTGTTTAACAGAAAGATAATTTGATGAGAAATCAAGGGAGTTCCATGAGTTAAGGATGGGACAATCAACAATGGATGAATTTGTGAACAAATTTATGAGCCTATTGAGGTATGTATCATATCTAAAAGAATAAAAGGAAAAGCTACAAAGGTTTATTAGCTGCTTTCCTTTTTCCTACAAGGAGAGGATTGAATTTGACAATTTGAAAACTGGATGAAACAATAAGGAAAAATCGTGTTACAACTAGAGAAAGCAAAAAAATGATAATTCTAAAAGTTGGATGGTCAAGAAAATTGAGAAGTTCAATTCTAAGAAAAAAGGATTTACGAAACATGTTTTTCCCAATACTTTAAAAAACATTCAAGGGGGAAACTACAAAAAAAAAATGTAAATCAACAGAAAAACATGAGTTAGAAAAGTGGGCAGGTAGTAGGAGTAGGAAACATAAACTTTGGTGAGTCAAATAGGCCCCCAATCAAGTGTTTTGGTTGTAATGAAAACCATTTGTGGAAAGGATGTCCACAAAATCATTTGAATAGAAAAGCAATAGTAAATAATATTAAATAAACATATACAATTAGTAATGTTGCTCACAATATTCGAAGGATTAGTGTGGCGCTGGATGATAGACAAGATGATCATTAATCCACTATGGTGGAGATACAGGGTAAAATATTTGGAAAGAATGTAAGTGTGTTAATTGATCATGGTTCTACTTTAAGTTATAGTTCCCCTGTTGTAATTGAAAAATGTGGACTTAAAAATGAAAATAGAATAAACCTCGGTTAGTGAAATTAGGCACGGGAACCAAAAGAAGAGTTATTGAAATCAGTAAATATTGTTTAATAGACCTGAATGGAATTCATACTAAATTAAATTTGAACATTTTTCCATTGGGATCTTATGATGTATTTATTGGCATGGATTGGCTAGAACAACACAGGGTTGTCTTCAATTATTTAGAAAAGTATTTTACATGCATCAATCATGAAAGGGAAACTGTATAGTAAAAGGGATTCCAAAAGTCATTAATGTGAGGAAAATTTATTCTTTACAGTTTAAAAAATGTGCCTGAAAGGGATGCCAAATGTTTTTAGTTCAGATTGAAGATCTTTCTCGTAGCAATTAGAAACCATTTGTAGAGGACTACCTTATTTTAGAAAAATATAAGGATATCTTTCTTGAAGAAATTCCAAGGCTTCCTCCAAGAAGGGATATAGACTTTACCATTGAATTTATTCTTGGAGTAGTCCCAACATATAAAGTCCCATACAAAATGAGTATTCCAAAATTAATGAAATTAAAAATTCAGCTACAAGAACTACTAGACAAGAAATATATAAGACCTAGTTTCGCCTTGGGGTGCACCAGTTTTATTTGTTAAAAATAAATATGGAACACTTCGACTCTATATAGATTATCGACATCTCACCAAAATGACAATCAATAATTAATACCCCTTGCCCAAGATTAATGACCTATTTGTTCAAGTTAAGGGAGTGAAAATTTTCTCAAAATTTGACTTAAGATATAGGTATAATCAGATTAGACTCAAATACGAAGACATTCACAAAACAACCTTCAGGATTTGGTATGGGGATTATGAATTTGTTGTATTTCCATTCAGAATCACTATTTCACCAACCACATTTATGTGTCCGTTGAATAGTGTACTTAGCCCATTTTTGGACAAAATTTGTCATAGTATTCATACATGATATTGTAGTCTATTCAAAGTAAAGAAAAACATGATCAAGATTTGCAAATTGTTCTTAAAACACTTAGAGAAAACAAATTGTATGCTAAGTTTAGAAAATGTTCATTTGATTAAAAATAGATTCATTACTTAGGTCATGTGGTATCTAAAGAAGGGATTAAGGGATTGCTACGTATCCGGAAAAGATAAAGGCTATTATGGAGTGGCTAGTGCCTAAGGATGTAGCTGATATTAGGTATTTCATGGGAATTACAGGTTATTACAAAATTTTTATAGAGAGATTTTCCAAATTAGCATACCCAATCACTTCTTTACAAAAGAAGAGAACTAAGTTTGAATGGAATCAGAAATGTCAGGACAACATTGAGAAATTGAAGTAATTGTTGTTCATTTTTGTAGCATTGAATGGTGTTCTAGTCTCAAAATTTTGTGGACAGTCTAAAACATAGGATTTACCCAAAACCCATAAATCATTTATAGAAATTACACCTTGAGATATCTCAATTAAATTAATTTACCATAATTTAAATTTTCCTAAGTCTAACTTAGGAAAACTTGTTAATTAATAGAAATTAATTGAGAAAGGTGAGAATTCTCTAGAATCTTACACATATTGATTTGGAGATGATCTCAACCATAAATTAAGTTTTAATCTTGGCCGTTGGAGTCCCAAATCGAGATTATAAGAAGAGTTTGATGGGTAGATGAAAAACACATCATCATAGTGAGTGAGAGCCAACAAAGTGAGTTCCTTGGGTAGTTCAAGCTAGCCAACAACAAAATTCGAGCCAAAGAGAGGACACAAGGCTAGAGAGGGGAAGAGATAGTGATATGGAGAAATATTTTCTAGTTCCAGAGAGGAAAGATAGGAGGCTGGATTATTTCTCCTCGAAGCAACACAAGGCTTACATAGTTACTTCAGTGAGCAGTTCAATTTTGCTAAAGAGGAGGTCGTTTCAATTTCCATAGGCCAGGAGGATTTTCTAGGAGGTAGGAGAGACAATTTCCTAGTCATAAGTTAGCAAGATGACTTGATTAGCATTAGTTATGGGCTGAACATGTGGCAGGCAACACAAAGGTGACATAGAGCCTACAAAAAGGGTTTGTACAACTTAATTTTCAGTTGTCAGTTTGAGTCGGGATTGCTTGGAGACGAGGGTAAATTCCCTTAGGTGATGTTGCCAGTATTTCTCTCAGCTTGGATAGCTAGTTAGGAATCCAAATTTATTGTACTCAGAGCTCACTGCTACATAATAGTAAAACCCTCAACTCTTGCACCGATTTTCCCACATTGGGTTTTTGTGGGGACATTCGTCCCAAAATAAGTGTGTAATTTTTTTGTGTGTGTGAGCTAGAATTTCTCAGTTTCCAACTCTTTTATTTCTACAACATTTATTTTATTTGGTGAAGAAATTGTCATGTGATTAATTCGATATTAATCAGAAAACTAATAAACTATTAATCAGTTAAGAGAATTAATTCCAGTTGTTGCATTTCAAGGAATTTTCACATGGTATCAGAGGATAGTTGATGGACGAGGCAGAATAGAAAAGAATTTGTTGTTCATAGGGAGCAGTAGGCCAAAATTTTCCGGGGCTACATAGTGCCTAGCTAGGAAGTGTGAAATAATGAGCAAGAGTTCTATTTTCCAGTTGCAAGTGGAAGGGAAATTTAATTTGTATAGGGAAGCAATTATAGCAGGAAGAGGCAATAGTAGCTCAATATTTCGTAGATCATATTTCTTATATGGGCATAGAAGGTTTTTGCATCAGTTTGCTACAACATAATAAACGTCGGGTGGAAGAGAAAGTGAAAACACAAAGATAATTTATTTCAAAAAAATTCTAGTTCAGAAGTCAAATATTCCGAGTTACAGAAGGCAGTAGCAGCAAGCATATCTTCTCACTCCAGAAGGAAGTGCGAATAACAGAGCTAGTAGTCGAGCAGGAAAAAGAGAGAGATTTCCATCCCAGTTCAAGTTTTTGTAGAGATGGCCAGAATTAGGCTTAGAGATTAGGACATGTTGGAGGGAGTTTCCAACTATTTTCTAGAAGGCCAGGATGTCCTTCCTACTAGATGAGAAAGGCTTGAAAACCTATGTAGAAAAAATTGTGGCAGTATTTACTAATGCAGATTAGCTGAAAGAATATAAGAAATAAATGTCCAAGGTGACGTGGATGATATAGGATGGAGTTCGAGACCATATAATCTCACACATATTAGCCAAGAATACAACCAAAGAGATGTGGGATGCTCTATTAGGGCTATATCAAGATCCGCCCGAGCAACGAAAGATGTTCCTAAGGGAAAATTTGAGGAAAAATAGGATACATAAAGGTGAAGGCATAGATTCCTTTCTCACCAGAATTTAGGATATATTGGAGCAACTCACAGCCATAGGAGAAGCACCTCAAGCTATAAAGTTTGTACATTTGGCCTTGAATAATGTCTTAGAGGAATGGGAAATATTTGTCCAAGGAATTTTGGGATGAGATACATTAACAGGGTGGGACAGGATGTGGTTAGACTTACAATAAGAAGATATGAGGCGATCCCACATAAAGAGCTCCATTAGTGACAACAACAATAAGGGATCAAAAGGTGTAAGACAACGTGGCCCTTACATAAAAGGGGAAAGAAAAAGGTCCTAGTCAGGGACAAGGATCGCAGGGAGAGAAGAAGAAGAAAAATGATATATATAAGATCAAGTGCTTGAGGTGTGGCGAGTTTGGCCACTACAATACTTAGTGTCCTTAAAGGAAGAAGGAAAATAAGTAGAATCGAGATCACGCGATAACATCCAGAGATATATAAACATTGTCCTCCAAGTTGGAGGAAGGTTTTTCCATGTTTTCATCTATGCCTCTAGGAGTGAGGTGGGGCGATATTGATCTTTAGTCCCAGATTTGTGCATAGATTTAGGTAGGATCCAGTGAGGGGAGAATTAGATGGTGTTGACATCGGATGGTGTTTCCTCATGGATCATTACCTTGCTATGGAGACCCACAATATTTAGTAGCAGGAGGATCCATGTCAGTTGATGCAGTCAGATTCTAGAGTGACAATTGTAGACTAGTGACACTCAGATGCTTAGGAGCGCAGAGCAATGTTGAAAAAAAGCAGGAGGCCTAGTAGCAGAGTTAGCAACAACGATAATTTCTCAGTGGGAAGTGCAAAGGCTAGTAGAAATCATAGGCTCAAGAGACAGTTGCAGCATAGAGACACAATTGATTTAGTGTTTTGGATGCTTCTCAGTTGTAGTAATTGTAGTAGCAACAACAATAATTGATGAGTGATAATTGAGTTGCAGTGTAGAGTTGGCAATAATACACGATGTATAGTGCAATGTCAAAAATAACACAGATTCAACATGGTTCATGTTGGGCGTGGGATCCCCCAAGGAGAGTTTTGGGGGCTAAAAGCCCATATTTTGGTCAAATTTTGTAATCCAAGAGTAAAGTCTCCACATTTTGTGGTCGCAGAGCGCGTAGGTGTTAAAGAGTCATACGGTTGTCCGCCCTTATTTTGGAAATGTAATTTTGGTTGTAAAAGATCTACCCATGGTCTGTGGACCATGGGATTGTATAAATAGAGCTAAGCTCTAAGTAGTTTGAGGGAAAAATAAATAAAGAATATATGATGTATGAGAGATAGCTCTGAAGTAAAGTCTAAGTTTTGGGTCGTAGCGTAGGTAGAGGCTCTGCAACTGAGTGCGCAGAGGCCTAGGATAGAAGTCTGTAGCTGAGTGCGCGGATTCCTGATTTTGAGTGCACAGGGCGGGTCAAGTTTGTAATCCGGAATTATCAATAAAGACAAGTATTCTACACTTTTTGCGTCTTTATTTCCTGTTTATGCATCTTGTTATGTTGGGTATGAATTTCATTGATAATGCTTATATGATGTGCAAACATATGCAAATGTGTTGGTTAAGTGAACGCAAGTGAGGACATTGGTTTACGCGAAGCTAACTAAGATCGGTTAATAAGATAAGTAAGACACTTAGCCTAGTTAGGGAGATATCGTAGTTCGCTGCCCTAGCAGCGCGAAAGTCCCTGAGCCATAGGTTAGGGCTATGTAAAAACCAACTGTATCCTTTCGCGAAGGTACTGAAGGATGGAACAGAAGGCTAAGCAACCTACGCGAAGGCAGGTATAGCTAGAATAAACCGACATCACAACCATCTTAAGGGTACGGAAACTTGGTTCCAGCATCCCCCCATACTACTTCGGGTGAGACTTCAGTCTGCGCTTCGTGGGCTGATGCCAAAAGGGCGAGTAGTGTAGGGATTTTTTTGGCTAACTAATGTTGAACCTGGGTCAGGCCCCCTCAAGCCAAAAAATGGTTTCGATTCCGGGATCAGAATCTGCATAAGAGATGTGTGATGTCGTATCGCTGGAATTCAACAAAGAAAGAAATCGAAGGATGGTTGGATAGAAGAATCCATGAGTTCGCGAAACAAGAAAACAAAAATCCATGACTAACAAAAGAGTAATGGTTAGACAAGTACCTATATACAGAGATCCATGAAATCTTTTTTGCCTCCTTTCCAGTTGAGCTATATGAGTGGATTGTGAAGCTAGCAGACAACCAAGGAAGGTGGAAACTTGACGGTCCTATTGTGTGGACCCCAGAGCTAGTGCAAAGGTTGGAAGCATCGGAGGATAAGTTCACCCATGCTATCGATCATTGGATCGATCACGCCATAAGAGGATTTATGACTAAATTTGTGGTTGACTCCTTAGTCAGCTATAGCGAAGTGGAGCGATGCATTTTTTAAAGGATTGCGAGGTAAGTACATAAAATATTTGAATACTTGGATTAAAATGTAGTTGTGCGAAAAATGGGTTACGCAGCTACCTTGATGTTTGGGACTACGTGAAGCAGAAAAACTTACAGGAATGAAGGAAATAAGGGTCTAGAGTATAGCCCCTTGATTTCACCTCCGTGGAGGGATGAAGAAGCGATAGCGAAGGTTTCTCTACGAAGCACTATTTAGTTAATAAGACAAGGATTCCCGCAAATACCACCTTCACCCACACCACCTCTGACTTCACTGCCATCGCCTCCAACTTCACCTGTACCACCTTTGCCTCCACCACAGTTCAGTATGACAAATATAGTGAAGTTTCCTGTGTTTAAGGGCTTGGGAAATGAGGACTCGGACCAATTCTGGTTCGTTGTGAGGGTTGAATGGGAAGCTCAAGGTGTTACAGATGATAATATAAAGAAGGTGACATTGGTTAGTGCTATTCAAGATCACATGCTAACTTGGTATATTAAGTACTCTAACGATAACCCGAATGCTGGAGTAGAAGACATCCAGGAAGCACTAAACAGGGAATTTAACAAGCCTAAATCTAAGGCATAGTTAATTGTGGGATTCAAAGAGATCGCGATGCAACCAGGTGGGACACCTTGGGAACTAGATCAGAGGCTAAAATGTATGATTTGCAAAGCCAAGATGAACTTGATAGATGGACAACATCGCGAGTGGTTTGTATCTTCGCTACTACCACACTTGAGGAGTGCGCTGTCGCAGTAGAAGATAACAACTCAGGCAGAGGCCTTGGGGATTTCCATGAGACTATATGAGACTCTGATGTAAGATCCTAATCTAGGAGTTCAACAGATCCATGCGCAACTACATAATCTGTGCCTTGAGATGCAAAGTCTGAAGCAAGACAGGACAGTTCAACAAGAGGTACGCGAGGAGGTATGGTGCTTGAAATGCAAGAGTCAAGGTCATGAAAAAGACCATTGCCCAGTCTTTGAAAATAACCTTGCAGGAGGAAGACTGATGCCTTTAAGTCCAAAAGCTCAAGCAGGACCTAGCACGACACCTTCTTTATGGTGCGCTATCTGTTAGGTAGCTTGAAAACATGCCACGGATAACTATCACTTGCTACAGAAGTATGCACAAGCACCACAACAGCTGTTCTACAACTTTTGTAGGTCGTTAGGACATGATGACTGCACTTGCAGGAGCTATGAATTGATGATAGATAGAATTCCTGCCTATAGGGTTCATGTCGAAACACAACCCCTTGACCAGAATGTAGGAATGACGCAGACGCGATTTCAGGGGCGCGGACAAGGCTGAGGTGGAGGAGGATCTAGTAGAGGTCGCAAACAGTTGATTTGCTACAATTACGGAGGACCAAGACACTAGGCCCACGATTGCACTAATCCGATGCATCCATCGTGCAAGTATTGCATGTTGTTTGATCATGAAATGGAAGACTATCCTACGTTGATAGCTAGGATACGTGACAAAGGGGCACTACCACCTCCCCTGACTCAGAACCTACAAATGATGAGGTTTGAGCCACGTGAGGAAGATCCAAACGTAAATATATTGCTCTGGAGTGTAATCACGATGGAAGATGACAAGGGGAAACAATAAGAGGATAGTACATGGGTTCACAAGGCCCCGACGAAAGAGGCTAGGTTTTATTTGGAGCATGCTCAGGAAGCCTTCATGGAAGCTAAGAAGAGCTTCGTTGAGGCATCCACTTTAGGAAGCAAGGATAAGCCTGAGCCGGAGATGGACCCTTCTATGCTCACAACTTTCCTGGAAACTTGTATGAAATTAGTGCGTGATAGTAAGGCTGTGAAAGGGTTACAAGAAATCATCAATAGATGTGCTGGGACCACGCCAGGTGAACCACGTGTAGTCTGAAAGATTGGTAAGCATAAGATAAGGACGGGGCGTGAAATGAGACTCACCGCGCAGATCAGAGAATATGAAATGGATCAAGTCATTATGGATTTGGGGTCAGATGTGAATGTTCTACCGAAACAAACATGGGAGTGAATGGGGAGACCTATGCTACAATGGTCTCCAATTCATCTAAGGATGGCGAATCACCAGAAAATCATACCCATGGGGCGACTGCAGGGGGTGACTGTGGATATTGAGGGAGCGAGTGCGCTATCAAATTTCGAAGTAATAGAGATAGTGGATGATAGCGATCCCTACCCTGCGCTCCTGGGAATTGACTGGGCTACTGATATGAATGGGGTAATCAAACTGAAGAAGCAAAAGATGATCTTTGAGAAGAAATCACTGCACATAATAATACCCCTGGATCCTACTGAAGGATTGTGCTATACGAAACCAATCCACAATTATGAGAGTGATAATGATCTGGACTGCATCTATAAGATAACAGTGCGAGACCAAGACTAGGTGAATCCCACTGCGGATGGAAGGATTATGTGGGATCGCAAGAGTTCCTGCACTTTGGACTCCGACAAAGAAATAGAATGTTGGAAGAATCGGTTACATGAAGTAACTATGCTAAATTGCAACATGATGACTCGATCACTACGTTGTGTGTCGTCAGAGGCAAGAAATCTACCTACTTATGATGGTCTAAATGTGGCAGATATATTTTTGGATGCATTTTAAAGGGAGGTTCCAGAAAAGTAATGCTTCCAGGCCTTGGACCGAGTTCTACACGCTACGCCCGCAAGATGGTGGGTTATGCATAAGGGAAGCTTTGATTATTGGTGCAAATGTAGGAGGATGATGAGAGCATGATTTGGGAAGCCTAAGATGCGACTGATAGACAAGTATGATGGGCATAATGATCCGTGCATGCATTTGGCCAAAGTGGAGAAGAACTATTCTACCACTGAATGCGAGGGGCTAGCTATGGTGTATGTGCTCCAGAATTACCGACAGTACTTGCTAGGAGGCCATTTTAAAATGTGTACTGATCACTCCACGTTGAAGTACCTGGTCTATAAGCCCGTTTTGGGGAGGAAAATCTGTAGATGGCTCTTATTATTCCAAGAGTAAAATTTTGAAGTTGTTGTGAAGCCTGGATGATTGAACGTGGGACTAGACCATCTGTCACACATCGAAACAGGGGAGAAAACTACTAACTTGGAAGAAGGATTACCTGATGCACAACTATTTGTAGTGCGTGTTGCGGATGGTCATTTCAAGGATATAATACACTTCCTAACAACAGGAACTGCACCGGAAGGATAGTCTGTCCAGCAAAAGAAGGAATTAGTGGTGTGCGTGACAGATTTCTATCTCAACGCTGGGCATCTATACAAGATGGGGATTGATGAGATATTACAACAATATGTACTTGAGTTTGAATGAAGCGACATCCTCACAGATGCATGGAGGTGCTACAGGAGGAGATTATGCAGGGAGACCAACCACGCAAAAGATTCTACGTGCAGGGTTATGGTGGCCAACCCTTCATCAGGATTCAAAAGCGTATTTCAAGGCGTGTGATGTATGCCAAAGAACATGCAGGCCATCGCAGTGGGATGAAATGCCTTTGGATCCATAAATAACGTTGCAACCTTTTGAGAAGTGGGCAATAGATTTTGTAGGACCCATTTAGCCACAAGGAAGACAAGGGCGAGGTACATTATGAAAATGATAGAGTATTTGACTCGTTGGGCATAAGCACAACCGATGAAGGATTACATGGGAACGACGGCTGCGAAGTTCCTATTTGAGCATCTACTGATGTGATTTGGATGTCCAAGAATCTTGATGCGTGATCAGGGTACACGCTTACTGAATGAGACGATCAATGTGTTAGCCTCCTGCTCATAGCAGGTATTCATCTTTCATGATTGACATGTTTACATGCCAAATATGTCATGCTCTACAGGCTGCAATGTTCCATATTTGCTGCAGGGGCCAAAGAAATGTCCATGAGAGTGTGCTAGTCTAAGTGCCTCTGCTGCATTCCAATTTTGATAAGTTATTCCATTTTTGAAGAAATTTTCAATTAAAGGGAGATCCAAACAACTTAATCTTGGTCTCCCTAGGTTTCAATTTCCTGTTGTAGAATATAGAGAATCATTATCTGTCCAAACAGTTTAAACTTGGCAGATTCTTAGATAGGTAGAGAAGCAAGGGTGCTCAACAACTTAATCTGAGCCCCTAGATGGAATAAGTATAGATGTAGGTAGGAGGACAGTAAATAAAAGAAAAAAGTTGAAAAGTTGGGTTTGCTAGTTCAAGTGCACCCAAACTAAAAGAAGAAAAAATGCCAGGTAAAGTAGGCTGGGTAAGTAGTTTCGTGGTTGCAGAAATCAAGCTATGTGATCCATT